>JAYESA010000299.1:0-225000 GCA_036927795.1 Iris macrosiphon
ATTTTGGGACTGGGGCGTGACATAGTTTTTGTGGTGGCCCATGCAGGTCGACGATTAAATTTTTCGGTTTTAACTTAGGGACCGAGCAAGCCTGTAACAAGGATAGGATAAGTTATAGGATCTCATCCATTGGTTGAATCGTTTTTGGACTCTATATCGAATTCGAATTAAGTACTTGATTTGCATCCTGCTTTGACTCTACTGAGCGTTCTCATAAAAGTTTATTTTGGATGCAGAATAATGGATCCAAGAATTGGAGATGAGAATCCCTTGGGTACACCACAAGATGCTGTGGTTACCTATGGAGACGGAGTGACACCAGAGAATAGAGGGCAATCCTCTCAAAGCGATCAAGCTGAACAGCATATTTAAGGTTCTGGCGTGACGACATCCCACCTCCGCCACAGTTCACTCCACCAATGCCTGTCTTTCCACCAGGGCAAGCCATGGACGGGCATCAGATGTTTCAGATATTTTATGCCATGATGCAAGCCCAACAGCAGGTTCAACAAGAGGCTCAGCGTCATGAGGCCGAGTACCTGAGGAATAGCCTAGTAACCGCACTGGAGCAGGTGAACCCACAAGCTAGGCGACCAGCGGCGGGATCTATCACTGATTTCCGTCAACTGAAGCCACGTACCTTTTCGGGAAATGAGGGACCAACTGAAGTGCACGAGTGGCTCACGAACACACAACACCAGTTGGAAGCAGATGAACTTCCGAGGGAGAGATGGATGACTGCTGTCAGGATGCAGTTAACTGACAATGCACATCATTGGTGGCTATCAGAAGAGAGGAGGCTCGGACTGGACCGAGTCACTTGGGAAGAGTTCTCCAGACTCTTTCAGGAGATGTATATCCCAGCTGTTGCTAGATCGGAACTCCGAGACAAATTCAACCGCCTTATCCAAGGCAATATGTCGGTGGAAGAGTACAATGCTGAATTCATTCGCCTGAGTCGCTTCGCCCCTTCTCTAATTCCTACCGAAGAAGAGAAGGCGGAGAAGTTCTTCGACGGACTCAGGTTCGAGCTCCAGAGGTTGATTGGATCTGTTGTACCTACCTCATACACCGACGTCCTTGCTGCAGCACGACGTATGGAACGCGTTACCAGGAGGGAGTCAAGTCTGAAGCGGCCATTCTCATCAGCACCATCCAGGGCATCACAGGGGGATTCTGCTAAGCGACCTCAGAAGAATCTACCTCAGAGAGCAGCACCAAGAACCCTACCTACTTGTCATTACTGCGGCAAACTAGGTCACATTGAAAGGGAGTGTAGACGCAAGTTGGGACTATGCCTGGTTTGTGGATCCAACTAGCATCTATCCAGGGACTGCTCTGAACACAGAGAGGGAGCACCAAGACTAGCTTTACCTGCACCAAGGCCAGCTTATCCAGCAGTAGGAGCACCGCAGACCGGAGTTGGAGGAGTCAGACCACCAGCTCCAGGAGGATATCAGCAGAGACCACCATTGCCACCACAGGCAGCACTATTCTAGCAGGCTCGTCAGCAGAGGGGTCCAGCTTAGGGACGAGGACAGGCATTTGCATTGGCTGTTGAGGAGGAAGCTACTGCTGGAGAAGTTATAGCAGGTACTATATTAGTAGCTTCATTACCTGCTGTATTGATTCTGGAGCATCGCACTCATTCATAGATGCTAGCTTCGTAGCCACTCATAGAGTAGCTACTGCACCTCTTCCGAAGACTAAGAGAATTCTTACGGGAGGTGGAATTATCCCGGTTAGTGATATCTATAGATCTTGTTCGGTAGTAGTCTGTGGAAGAGAGATGCGAGCCCAATTTCTGATCTTTTCCATGCCGGATTATGATATTGTACTTGGTATGGACTGGTTAAGTCAGTACCATGCGACTCTTGATTGTCGGCTTGGAAAGGTTATATTTAGACCACCTGGGCATTCAGAGTTTGAGTTTCTTCGGGGAGCTGTAGAGCAAGGTGTTCAGCCAACTCTTAGGGTATTATCTGTAGAAGGGGAGTCAGGTTACCCAAGAGTCATATAAGAGTTTATGGATGTATTTCCTGATGATCTTCCAGGTTTACCGCCTGATCGGAAAATAGAATTCACAATAGACTTAACTCCAGGAGCAGAGCCTATCACTTCATCAGTATATCGGCTAGCACCTAAGGAGTTAGTGGAATTGAAGGAACAAGTTGATGATCTTCTGGAGAAGGGTTTTATCCGGCCTAGTGTTTCACCTTGGGGAGCACCTATATTATTTGTACCGAAGAAGGATGGAACAGTTCGCCTGTGTATTGATTACAGGGCACTGAACGCTGTGACCATTAACAACCGGTATCCCTTGCTACGCATTGATGATCTATTTGATCAATTGAGTGGAGCTAGGGTATTCTCGAAGATTGACCTTAGATCCGGTTATCACCAGATCAGAGTGAGGAAGGAAGATATACCGAAGATAGCCTTCAGGACCAAGTATGTGTCACGCCCCGATCTCCCGCAGGCAATCGGCCGTTCCCGCTAGGCGGGAATCACCCTCGCCAGCGCTCCCGCGGAATGATCGCTTGACCCATCCGGGCGTGATGCCGCACGAGGGTGAGCCACGCCCATGCAAGACCATGGTTCATTGGCTGGCGGCAAGAGTTTTAAGCCACAGAGTCGCACAGATTGTCCGAGTGCAGCGGAGTCATGAACGCATAGGCGATCGGTAACAGGTTCACTGAGTCGACAATATAGCGGAAGCATTGAAACACAAGTTGAAGTAAAGCAAGCTCTTTTTATTGATATAAACATGTGTTACAGGCGGCGTATAGCCAAGATTACAAGTCGCTCAAGGCTCTCTCTCTGAAATAGTAAAAGCGTGCCAAGTGGCTACATTTGTGGAATGATTGTACGGGCGATGTCCAGGCGAGTTCGGGCTATGTTCACAACATTATGTCTTATATATGTGCTTCAGTTCCGGACGCACCGTTGCTTCGGAGTGATCTTTACGCCTAAGCACACACGTTGGAGGCATCCGCACCGAACGAGGTTCTCCCGCACCCTGCATACAAACTGGTGGATTATCAGTACATTGAATGCACTGGTGGGGAAGCTACTCGCCCGCTCGACAAATCCAAACACGTAATACAGGTTCCGTGCACAACTATTAAGTTGTCTTTCTAGTTGCCTTAGGATCAGTTTCATGCAAATATTGAATAGCCTAACGTGTCGGGCAGTGCGCCGTGCAACATGAGAGGAAACACGGCGAGACTTACCAACTTACCATTTTACCTTCCCTGTCCAAGGCAAACATTGTTAATTCATGCACGGGGCAAGTATAAACATTCAGGAGCATAGCATATGCAAACACGAGTATTTATTTCAAGATCGTTCAGGTGTTCAATTTATTTGTTTCATGCGATACGGTATCTCGCACGCGGATAGCCGCTAAGCGAGGATGATTGTTTATCTATCATTTACAAGCAAGCATGCAACAAGTTAAATACAAGGCGATCACTGGCGTATGCCATAATGGACGGTATAGTCTTGACGAGAATGGTATACAACAAAGTACAAGAGGCGCTGCATACCACTCCGCCGAACAAGAGACTATTTAGTCTTTGACGAGAATGGTGTGCAACGAAGTACAAGAGGCGCTGCATGCCATTCCGCCGAACAAGAGACTAAGAACAATTGGTCTCGCCCGGACCGGGTCGATGCCAGTGCCCCAGCATCGCCCGCGAGACCGTTACCCTGTGCACTGGTTGTCCATGATCGAACGGGGCCTTGGTTGGGGCAACAAGAGTACAAGACAAGAGGCAAGCTGTTGAGGCAACAATAGTACAAGACAAGATGCATTGCCTGTTTTCCATTCTCTTAGTCGTTCTGAACAATATCCTTTATAACAGGGTGTTGGCCTGGCTTATGTTACAAGCATTGAGTCGAGGCAATGTACAAGCAGACAAGCATGCGTTTCTAAAGAAACATAAGTAAACACGATTGCTCGGGCCCGAAGGTAAGCCGAGAGATGAAACCGTTAGGGGACTTAGCATGCGAGGGTCCGAATATGAGCAATATTTCAATTTCCATGTTCTAGCATAGCAATACAAGTTGGGATTATTCCCTTAGCTAGGTGCGTTGGATTCTTATTAGCATGCAGGGGGTGAATCACCTAGCGACTAGCATGAATATTCCAAATTTTATGTGTGCTGGCTAAGCAAAGACAAGTTCACCGTAGCCACCCACCTTAGCGATGATTCGCCTCGGTAGAGCGATACGTCAAGCGAGCCTCTGAAAGCCTAAGCCGGATTCCTGTAAGGACAAGTCTGGAAATCCTTTGCTTCTCGTTCGAGGCAAAGCGGGTCGGGACAGTTGCACTTTTGCCGTTTGAGATGGCAGTCCGCTTGAGCGGAACGGGGTGTAACAGTATGGACACTATGAGTTCTTAGTAATGCCGTTTGGTTTAACCAACGCGCCAGCTGTGTTCATGAGTTTGATGAACATAGTTTTTCATCGGTACTTGGACAAATTTGTGGTTGTGTTTATTGATGATATTCTAGTGTATTCCAAGAGCCACGAAGAGCACGAGGAGCATCTCAGAATCGTGCTAGAGACGTTGAGGCAGGAGAAGTTATATGCCAAACTCAGTAAATGTGAGTTTTGTATGGATAAGGTGCCTTTCTTGGGACATATCATCTCAGGAGAAGGACTTTCAGTGGATCCAGAGAAGGTTGCTGCCATTGAGACTTGGCCTACACCAACATCAGTTGCTGAAGTGAGAAGTTTTCTAGGACTTGCTGGATATTACCGAAGGTTCGTAGAAAATTTCTCAAGGATTGCGGAGCCTATGACGAAGTTGACACGAAAGGACCAGGAGTTTGCATGGATGGAAGAATGCCAGAAGGCCTTTGAAGAATTGAAGAGGCATCTAACAACAGCACCAGTCTTGACTCTTCCTTCAGGGTTAGGAGGTTTTGTTGTTTATAGTGACGCGTCAGGTAGTGGACTAGGATGTGTTTTGATGCAACATGGCAAAGTTATCGCTTATGCATCAAGACAGTTGAAGGTCCATGAGAAGAACTACCCAACGCATGATCTTGAGCTAGCTGCAGTAATATTCGCATTGAAGATTTGGAGGCACTATCTTTATGGAGAGAAGGTGGAAATCTTTACTGATCACAAGAGTCTGAAGTATGTATATACTCAGAAGGAGCTCAACATGAGGCAAAGACGTTGGCTTGAGTTGATGGTAGACTTTGATATAGATCTGCAATATCACCCGGGAAAGGCGAATGTAGTAGCAGACGCACTAAGCAGGAAGCCCACGACGTATTTCTTGACGATGCAGCCTGAGCTATTGAGAGATCAACAGGAACTCCAGATAAAGGTTATTTTACCAGGACAAAGTGGCTTGCTGGCTAATCTTGAAGTTAAGTCATCACTTATGGAGAGGATTAAAGAAGCCTTGCCTACTGATGCTAAATTTCGAACACTTAAAGAGAAGACAGAAGCAGGCATGCAGACGGGACTTCACATACATGAGGATGGGACATTAAGGTGCGGGAATCGTCTATATATTCTAAATGGAGAATTAAGACAGGAGTTAATGACTGAAGCACATAGCTCTATGTACTCTGTTCATCCAGGAGGAACAAAGATGTACCGAGATTTAAGGCAGTATTATTGGTGGCATGGAATGAAGAGGGAGATTGCACGATTTGTGGCAAAATATTTAGTCTGCCAACAAGTAAAGATTGAGCATCAAAGGACTGCTGGTATATTGCAGCCGCTTCCCATACCAGAATGGAAGTGGGAACATATCACCATGGATTTCGTCACAGGATTTCCATGAAGCCCCAGTAGAAAAGATGCGGTATGGGTTATCGTGGATAGACTCACTAAATCGGCACATTTCTTGCCGTTTAGAGTTGGACAGTCTACAGAGGTACTAGCCGACATGTATATGCGACAAATCATAAGATTACATGGAGTGCCGGTTAGTATTGTATCGGATCGAGACTCGAGATTTACATATCATTTTTGGCGAAGCATGCAAGAGAGTCTTGGCACCAGACTCAAATTCAGCACTGCCTACCATCCACAGACAGATGGCCAATCAGAACGTACAATTCAGATCTTGGAAGATATGTTGCGATCTTGTATGTTAGACTTTGGAGGGTCTTGGGAAGATCATTTGTACTTAGTGGAGTTCTCTTACAACAACAGTTATCAGGCAAGCATCCAGATGGCACCTTTCGAGACGTTGTATGGTAGAAAGTACAGATCGCCGATATGCTAGAGTGACGTTGGAGAGCGTCAAATATTGGGTCCAGAGTTGGTAATGCAGACAGTTGAGAAGGTGAAACAAATACAGAATCATCTTCGTGCAGCTCAGGACAGACAGAAGCATTGGGCTGATACACACAGACGTCCCCTGGAGTTGAAAGAAGGAGAGCACGTATTCTTAATGATTTCGCCCACTCGAGGTACCATTCGATTTGGAAGCAGAGGCAAGTTGAGCCCAAGGTACATCGGGCCCTTTTTATATTCTGGAGCGCATTGGTGAGGTGGCTTATCGTCTTGCATTACCTCCATCCTTAGAGGGAGTGCATGATGTATTCCATGTCTCACAGCTGAGAAGGTACGTGACTGATCCAAGTCACGTAGTTGATCATTCTGAAATCGCAGTGGGCCCAAGCCTGAGATATAAAGAACAACCAGTGGGTATACTCGGCACCAGTGAGAAGACACTGCGAGGACAGACCATTAGACTGGTTCGTGTGGCGTGGAAGCAACACTCTCCTGGCGAATCTACCTGAGAACGAGAGGATATCATGCGCCAGCGTTATCCTCACTTATTCGAGGATGCATGTATAACCTAAGCAATCCTTGTGAATTCCCATAGTTCTGTTCTTTAGTAGCTTATTCTCTGATTGCGAGGACGCAATCTTCTTAAGGGGGGTAGATTGTAATCACCTGAAATTTTTAGAATTTAAAAACTAATTTTTCAGAATTTATTTAGAATTTTTCTGTAATTTTTAACAAAATAAAACTAAGGTATTCTGATTTTAAATGATCTTTAAAAGATATTAATTAATATGAAAATATTATGAAAATTATATTTTCTAGTGTAAAATAAAAATCTAGATATAGGGTAATTTTTCGAGAATTTATTGGACCCCAAAAGCATTTTTAAAGCCTTAAAAACTATTATTTAATTAAACCCAATTAAACCTGAACCCGGTTTATTGAACCAAATTAAACCGAACCGGCCGGTCTGACCAAACCAAACCAACCAATCTTAGCGGGTCGCATCCGGGTTAGACCCGACCCGCTTAAGACCCAACCCGTTTGGAGCCCTAACCCCCAATCTCTTCTCCTTCCCCGACCTCTCTCCTTCCGGCGGCCGTTTTCGCCGCCGTGGCCGCCGGCGACCGTTCCCTTCACCTCCCACAAAACCCCCAGCCCCTTCCCCTTCCTATTCCGGCAACCTCCGGCGATCCCTCTCCTCGATTCCCCTATTTAAACCCCGCATAACTCGACTTCGGCCGCCCTTGATTCTCCTCGACCAACCATCGCCAGGACGCCCTCCTCAGCACCTTGCCGGCCTCCCCTAACCCGTAGCACCTCCTCCAGAACCTCCTTCCTCTGCCGTAGGCACAGCCGCCCGACTCTGGTCCGCAACAGCAGCAGAGCCCGACGCCTCCTGCCCTCACCCTAACTCCGGCCCTTCCCCTCCGTCCCAGCCGACTACCGGCGCCGCCCTCCAGCACTGACACCCGGCCGCCCTCGACCTCGCCACTCCGCCAGAGCCTCCGAACTCCCCGCCGAGAGCTCCGTCGAGCAGCCCCGATCTCCTCCCCCATCCAGAACACCCCAGCAGCCGCTGCCCCGCCGCTGCTGCCCGCCTGACCTCGCCGCTGCCGCCCCGCGACCCGGCTGACTCCAACCCGCACCTCAGCTAGCCGCCCCGAGTCCGGCGAGTCTCTGGACGCAGAACCCGGACACGTCCACGACACGGAATCGGTGTCAATTCGACACGGACACGAGAAATCTCGGTTTTTGGAGCCCTGTTCAGGTACCCATTTCTCTCTCCTCGTTGACCTATTTCTATTTCCGTCAGTTGTGACACGTAGGCTGTGTGACCCCCTCGGTGCCCGTGCAACTCGCTCGGTGCATCGCGTCCTGTGGCGATCGCGAACCGCGATCCAAAAACAGGAAAATCAAAGCCCTGTTTTACCCGAAACTGAGTATGCCCCGCCAAACGGGACGACTTGGTCGCGTGCGGTCTTCACCGATACGTGCGCGCCGTAGATACGGACGTACGGAATTTTGCAGAAGTTGATTTGGATGTGCGTTCACACCGGAATCAACGCGTATCCGCCGACAACGCCTAGTATCCGTCCTTTCTGGATCTCGCTGTAACTTAGTGTACACACGTCGGATCGAGACGAAACTTGCGCCATCGGACTCGTAGAAATACGCTGGTCTTGTGACCCAAGTTTGGTTCGATTCTGAGAACGTTGACAACATCGCATATCGTGGGCCCCACAGGCTCCACTTGACGGGCGATTTTGAGATCGGCTCATCGGAATCCAATTCTGGAAGTTCCGTTGGGTTCGTATCATCGTTCCTAACTTGTTGACACTAAGTTGGACGATTTTGGAGACCTTTGACCCTGACCCATTTTTGGTGCAAAACGGCCCACATATGGACCCTGTTTTGACCAGGAAATGTCATTTTTGCCCTTGTGTCCAAATTGGACTTAATGGCAGGCGTTTCTAGCTATTTTATATTTTCTGAGATTGTTGGTAATGTCTATTTCAGCTTTTGGAGGAGTATCTACAGGACCCACTGATACCGGGACAGCTGTTGGTATTCCAACCCCAAGCAAGTGTACCTTGCCAAATTCTGTAGTTTTTGCTACTTATTTCCTTGATATATATATTATTGTACATGCTTAAACCTAGGACCGCGTGACTTACTTAGCGTTCGATTAATAGTCGGGTGCCAACACCGTACGCGGAGTTGTGTAAAGTCACCTAGAGATGGACATCGTGACCCTTTACATTCTTGTACTTGTGTTATCAAGTACGTTATACCCAGGACACCTGACACTATATATTTGACAGAATCTTCCTGAGATATTCATGGTGATTATGTGTAGGATGCAGGATGGACATAGACATTATATTAGTTCTTATTATGACTTGCTGCATTAGTGTTGATCTTGCATGTCATGGACATGAGACGTGTGATTACATTGGGTGGGGAGAGACATACAGGCTACAGGCTATTCTATATATATCTACTACTATTGTGAGGTTGTAGACTCTCGAGCAGAGCTAGACCCATTACTTGTTATTACTGCTATCGGCTCCCCGACACAGAGCTTGTAGCGGTCTCAGCCTGAGTACTAGTGATGCTCTCACTTGTATTTCACATAGATGGTTATGTAGTGACCCTACTTATTTTATTTACTATTTCACTATATTTATTTTGGCTTGTATTATTTGTACCTTGCTATGTCCCCTGAGGACCTGGATCCGGATGATGTCCCCAGGTTTAGCAGAAGAGCATTATCCCGAGGTTTACGGAACAGGAGCAGAAGCTGTTGCAGAACCTGATACTGGAGCTGAACCAATCCCCGAGGAAGAGGTGATGGCTGAAGACTTTTCCTGAGTATATGTTTTTGTACTCATCAGTTACTTTATTTTGGACTCTGTTGTTCTGGTCTGTTGAACCAATGTATTAGACTATTATCGGGTTGTTCCCCGAAATACTTGTTGAGACTGGTTATTGGTTTACTTTTCTTATTGCTGTTGATCTTATTATCATTTGTGGATGAGATTAGTTATGACATGTTGTAGTAGATCTTATTTTACAGCTTAAGTATACCCTGGTGGATCCATTAAATTGGGTTGTCCCTCAGAGTGTGCTGCTGGCCATTGCCACGTGTCTAGTCCCTTGATATTTTGGGACTGGGGCGTGACATCTCCTTCTTCGTGTAGGCATACTTCAGACTTTTATGATCTGTATCAATCTCAATACGCTCTCCATAAAGGTAGTGTCGCCATAGCTTTAGTACAATTATCACTGCAGCTAGTTCTAGGTCGAGCGTCTGATAGTTCTTCCCATGAACCCTTAGCTGTCCTGTTGCGTAGTCTATCTATTCTATCTAATCATAACTCATATTTGCTGAGCTTGGCATACAGTCTCTCCTGTCTCAGCGTCTCCAACACGATCCTAAGATGTCTCTCGTGCTTCTCCTGGTTCTCGAAATATACCAAGACGTTGTCGATAACTACCACCACGAACTTATCTAAGTACTGGTGGAAAGCACTGTTCATCAGACTCCTACATACTGCTGGCGCGTTGGTTAACTTAAACGGCATGACTAAAACTCATAGTGGCCATACTTCGTCCAAAAGGCCGTCTTCGGGATGTCCTCTCTCCGTACCTTGATCTGATGATAGCTGGACCTGAGATCGATCTTCAAAATACATATGCGCCACTTAGCTGATCCAATTTAAATCTTCGATGTGCGACAAGGGAGCTTGGCATACAGTCTTCGCTACGGCATTTATTGCCCTATAATCGATACACAAACGTACCGTACCGTCCTTCTTCGGTACAAACAGAATGGGTGCTCCCCATGAAGATACACTAGCCCGTATGAAACCCTTATCTAGGAGATCCTCCACGACGGACCTACACTCAACCAACTCTATCGGTGCTAGTCTGAAGATGAAAAATTAACTGGCTCGGCTCTTGGAGTCAACTCTATAACAACTCTATCTCTCTGTCAGGTGGCAGGCCTAGAAGATTATCTAGAATCACATCCTCAAACTCTGATATAATACGGGGGTACACTGGTTCACCTTCTACAATGTGTGCCTCTAAGGTAGATGGGTATCATGCTTCCGGGCTCCCTGAATTAACTCAAACTCAGGGTAATCCGGTGGTCATAAATAATGTAATCACGTCGACAATCTCGCGTCGCGTGGTATTGGCTCAATCAATCCATGTCTAGGATAATCTCATAGTCTAGACTAAACCTCAAAATAATTTCTCCCGTTCTGTTTCCAACATCAATCCTCAACAGAAAAAATTTCCTCGCCTAATGTATAATTCTCTTCTCCTCAAAGTTTTCCCTAAAATTATATTCCTCAAATTCCTCTTTTTCGTTATTTATCTCTCTAAGTCACATAGTACAATTACAATAATGATGTCACCCAATCATATACTAAAATTTCTGGTATTAGATCATCATCTTCCAAGTGAGAGCTTGAAATTTTATCTCCTCTAGTCCATAATATCATTCCTGGTATTGCTATCATATATAACCACTAGTTTCCATCATCAGGCTATGCATTCCCATAAATCATTCTAGGTCATGATCAACAATACTTCTAGCTCTCAATACTTCTAAGATCACTGTTACCTCAAGCACGGGTAGGGTACTACTGGGTCCAACTCTCTTGCCAACCTTCCACACTAGTTCTAGAATCCAAAGAACCCATCAATCTATCCTGATAAGGTAACAATATTCTCAGAGAAAGGTATACGAATTCTGTCTTCTGCCTTCTGGTCTTCGATTTTCTTCTGGAGGGAAAACATCAGTCACAAGCATTCGTCTTCCCGAACAATAGGGGACGAGAAACAAGGATAACGATATCGACGAAGATTGAACGAATGCAAATTGGAAGTCCAAGGGCGATAATCACATACAAAGAGTTTTAAAAATCGATTATGGATTGAGATCCTATTCAACAATCATAATACCTATTCCTAATTTGCAGGCTCGCTTGGCACAGTCAGGTGACCAAGACGATTTAAATCGGACCTGTATGGGCCACCACAAAAACATGTCATGTCCCAGTCCCAAAATATATAGGACCAGGAATACGTGACACGCCAGCTACGTATTCGACCAGACTCTGGTCTGACTCGAATACGTATAAGCTGTAATATAAAGGGCACTATCTAGATATTCCATAAATGTAAACCTCTATGTCTCAATCCACAATGTACAACAGTATACAAGAAAGAGCTATATGTGCTAGAATCGGCCGCCCAATAACACACTAACTCGAATAGACTCGAGAAGAAGTATGAGTCTATAAAAACTAGGCTACAACAGCAGATGAAATAAATAATATAAAATAACCATAATGCCGGTAGATATAATGTGAGTACCTGGTACCATGCCCGCAAGACATGCAACTCCAACAGTAACTCCAAATGCTCCGTAATCATTTATGCTGCAAAACTGGCAGGGAACCAGGTCCTCAGAGGGACGTAACAAGGTACAAATATGCAACAAGCCAAGTAAACAGAAAATACAAGTGCACGATAGGGTACTCTATCATAACCAAATAAGTGTGACACAGTTTAAAGACAATGTTCGACGCATGGGCTGTCCAAAATAAAATCGTAGCTCCGGACACGAAAATATACGGCACGTACCGCAGCTTCGGGCAAAGAGTCACACGGGTGATACAACTACACTAGATACAGGATCACTACAGAAATAATACATATATATATATATATATTTATATATATATATATATATATATATATAAGCGCGTGCAGAGTAGCCCAAATGTCTAGTAACTGTCTTCCCCATCCACAAGCGGTCAACGATTGTGCATTGAACCTGAACCTCTAACTACAGTCTCGACAAACAGAAATAACTCAACAGACGCGACCCTAAGGTCGTCCCAGTCTCTGGTCATGATGTCAGTTTCAGGATACAGGAATCTGGCACGATCACAGTGTATGAGTGTGTCCTGGGGTGTCAATGTACTCAGGTACGTGCATCGAGGTACTACAACGCATATAACCATTTATTCTAAGACATTTCGATGAACATCAACACCCGGTTGCGATCCGGACACGAAGTATCGAACATCAACATAAATACGTGCACAATGTACATAACGAAACAATCAATATCTGTAAACTGAAATACAGGGTGGCATGGTACACTTGCCTGCGTGCGGCTGCTGATGACGGGGATCTGGTACCGCATCCAAGTCCTCAGGTCCTGCAGTACCTAGAGATGAGATACAAACCAGAATTAATAATCTATTCTACGACAGACAGGGATGCGACACGCATCAACAACTAAACTCAAACTCGGCTACGACTCACAGGGACAAGACACTAGAGGGCTGACTACAATTGACTAACGGTACGATAGTCCATCAACTAGTCATCTGTACACTCTCCTCGACCAATCCTTATTCTTACCATATTCTTCACGTGGTTCAGTAGTTCAGGTATGCTCACTCCCTGACCGTATTTACTTATTAGATATTAGGTCTTCCTCAACCCTCGGATCATTTTATCTGCAAACACTGCTCAACCCTACAGATCACCATGTGTCACGCCCCGATCTCCCGCAGGCAATCGGCCGTTCCCGCTAGGCAGGAATCACCCTCGCCAGTGCTCCCGCGGAACGATCGCTTGACCCATCCGGGCGTGATGCTGCACGAGCGTGTGCCGCGCCCGTGCAAGGCCGTGATTCATTGGCTGGCGGTAAGAGTTCTAAGCCACAGAGTCGCACAGATTGTCCGAGTGCAGCGGAGTCATAAACGCATAGGCGATCGGTAACAAGTTCTCTGAGTTGACAAATATAGCGGAAGCATTGAAACACAAGTTGAAGTAAAGCAAACTCTTTTATTAGTATGAACATGTGTTACAGGCGGCGTATAGCCGAGATTACAAATCGCTCAAGCCTCTCTCTGAAACAGTAAAAGCGTGCCAAGTGGCTATAATTGTGGAATGATTGTAGGGGCGATGTTCAGGCGATGTTCACAACTTATGTCTTGTATATGTGCTTCAGTTCCAGACGCACCGTTGCTTCGGAGTGATCTTCACACCTAAGCACGCACGTTGGAGGCATCCGCACCGAATGAGGTTCTCCCGCACCCTGCATACAAACTGGTGGATTATCAGTACATTGAATGCACTGGTGGGGAAGCTACTCGCCCGCTCGACAAATCCAAACACGTTATACAGGTTTCGTGCACAACTATTAAGTTGTCTTTCTAGTTGCCTTAGGATCAGTTTTATGCAAACATTGAATAGCCTAACGTGTCGGGCAGTGCGCCGTGCGATGTTTGAGGAAACACGGCGAGACTTACCAACTTACCATCTCCTTCCCTGTCCAAGGCAAACATTGAGGCAAACATGTTAATTCATGCACGGGCAAGTATAAACATTCAGGGGCATAGCATATGCAAACACGAGGGTCATTTTTTAACATGATCGTTCAGGTGTTCAGTTGATGCGATGCAATGACTCGCACGCGGATAGCCGATAAGCGAGGATGACTTATCTATATGAACAGAAGTCGCTGGCATAGCCATAAAGGACAATAGTCACTGGCGGTAATGGTATGCAGCAAAAGAACAAGGGGCGCTACATGCCATCCCGTCCAGCACAATGGACTATACAATACGGTTCAGTCACTGGAGATAATGGTATGCAGCGAAAGAACAAGGAGCGCTGCATGCCATCTCGTCCAGCACAATGGACTGTACAATAACGTGAGTTCCATCCGGATCGGATCGGTCCCAGTGCCCCGGTGACCGTCCGTGGAACTATACCTCGTTTCCGAGTTGTCCGTGACATGCAATCGTTGGGTCTTTCCAATTATCACGAGATACACGAGAACAAGAGTGCACTAGAACAAGAGAACACGAGTGCACACAAGAACACGAGTACAAGAGATACTTAAAACATGATTCTGTACAGTAACTTGCCTTGATGCATTCCCCTGGCTCGGGGCTGCCTGATGACCTAACGGTCTCGGATACTTGCAGGGTCAAACATGTACGGAACGACTACTTAGTAGTCTCCCGGAGTTGGAATAAAAACAAGGCAACATTCAAGCAGACAAGCATGCGTTTCTAAGGAACATAAGCAGGCACGTTGCTCGGACCCGAAGGTAAGCCGAGAGTTGAAACCGTTAAGGGACTTAGCATGCGAGGGTCTGAATATAAGCAGTATTTCAATTTTCCATGTTCTAGCATAGCAAATACAAGTTGGGATTATTCCCTTAGCTAGGTGCGTTGGAATTATTAGCATGCATGGGTGATTCACCTAGCGACTAGCATGAATATTCCAGATTTTATGTGTGCTGGCTAAGCAAAGACAAGTTCACCGTAGCCACCCACCTTAGCGATGATTCGCCTCGGTAGAGCGATACGCCTGAGCGAGCCTCTGAAAGCCTAAGTCGGGATTCCTATTGGGACAAGTCTGGATATCTTTTGCTTCTCATTTAAGGCAAAGCGGGTCAAGACAGTTGCATTATTGCCGTTTGAGTCGGCAGTCCGGTTGAACGGAACGGGGTGTTACACCATGCACATCCATAAATGTGTTTAACCCTTAAGCTCAATGTCTCTCACTCAAATCCATATTGATATACCGATGATGATTAAACCTCCAAGTTCACCATTAACCTTAACCTCAAGTCATATTATTATCATTCGATTTAATCAGCATTGTTCAAGTACTAAACCACACTATCCAATATAAATCCGAACAACACATAAATTCCTATTTCTCCTGTTCTTATTCCATTCTCATCCACCACATCATGTACCAACATGACTCTAGTTATGCTCACACTTCATATAAAATACTAACCCTAACAACACAACACATCCTTTATGTAAACACAAATCTACACAAATCCATATATATCAAGAACCCTAACCTTAAACACATTATATGTTAACAAAAACCCTAACTAGACACATAATAAAACATTAACAAAAAGAGGAGGAGGGAGTTGTATACCTCGACTACGAGGTGGTAGAGAAGCTGGAGGTGGTGGTGGAGTAGCCGATGGTGGGAGGCCGGTGATGAGATGGAGGTGGTGCGGGGGGATGATGACTGGAAATGGTGGTGGTCAGTGCGGGTTGGTCTGAGATCGAGGGGACTGTCGTTCGGAGAGGGTGGTGGCGATGGTTATGCAATGGTGGTGATGGGGGTGACCGGAAGCTCGCCGGAGTGGCGGCTGCGCAGTGCCGGAGGGGTGGTTCGTCGGGGTGCAGTGGAGTTGGGGGGGAAACTGAAACCGGAGTGGGGTGGCTGAACCGTCGGGACCGAAGCGGGGTGGGAGAACAGCCGGTCGGTTCACAGAAGTCGGCCGGCGGGGCTGCTGGTCAGGCCGCGCGGGGGAGGACAGCTGGTCGGGCTCACAGAAGTCGGCCGGCGGGGCTGCTGGTCAGGCCGTGCGGGGGAGAACCGCCGGTCGTAACCGGAGTAGCCGATCGGTCGGAGGGCTGAAGCTGGAGTCGGGTGAAGTGGAGTTGTTGGAGAAGAAGGAGAAGAAGAAGTAAGGAGAAGGGAAGAAGAGTTATTGGCTGGTGATGTTAGGAAGAGGGAGGAGAGAGAGAGGTTTTCTTCTTCTTCTTTTCCCTTGGGATTAGGGCCGGTTGGAATTTGTGAGGGTGGGTGAGGTGATGTTTTATAGGGGATTGTGAAATGGATGGAGGGTGGAGATGCTCCTATTCAAAAAGGAGGGATAGGATTTGTCATGAAGCAAATGATTTCTTCATGAAGGGTGGTGAATGGATGGGTGAAATTAGGACCCAATTTTGTGACCTCTCCATTTGGTTTGGCCAATGGGGTGAGGGCACCTAAAATCACTAAATTGCAATTTAGCCCCTTAAATTCGAAAAATTGCACAAACACATAAAATGACGCTAAAATTATGGAGAAAAATGCGGGTGATGGTTTGCATGGCGAGGGGGTGTTGGGGGTTTGGTACGGGTTTAATTTTATGGCCATAGGGATTAATTAAGGATTAAAATAGGACTAGGCAAAGTTGGTATCCCCGATTTAAATAGAATTAAAGTGTCCCGCGCTTTTGAATTAAATGGGGGCACTTGGGGTCAAAATTCGGAAATGACACAAAGGTCAAAAATGGTGGGGGCTTGGAGTCAGTCTTGGACCCTTTAGTTGGTCCGGCTCAATGGGTTAAGTTGGTATCTCAAAATTTAGGGTAACGATACAAGTGTCCGACACAGAATTAAATATGGATTACGGTTTCGGAAAATTGTGCAATTAATTTAGAGCACAATGGAAACTGATTTTAAGTGACGGAAAAGTCCAGTGCCTAATTTGGCGGGTCAAGTCAGAAGTACAATAATTGAACGAAATTTATGGGCTGATATTGGGCTCTGAATAATTTAGCAATGATAGGGCGTGCCAAGGGCTTAAATTAAATGGATTAAAATACCAGGCAAACTTAACTCCACTCTAACCCTCAACATCTGCTGCTAAATCCAAAATTTTCCAAATCCAAACCTGACTATCTATAGAATAAATCGAGGGGGTTAACAAATGTGCCTCAGAATACAAGTTCATTATGTGATCGGGTTGGGTGAACATGATCAGGTAAGACGGATTACAAGTGAGGTATGTAACCAAAATGTACACGATGTAACAATGGTTTTGATCACATAATCAACTCCTACTCTCTCACCCCTAACTAATACTGATGGAGCCAATCACCACACGCTACGAACAAGAAATATAACCACTGAACACGAGTAGTGGGTGTACACGAATATTATAACCACCGAACACGAGCTATGGGTGTACACGAATAAGCACACTGAACCCGAGCAGTGTGTGAACACGAAATATAATCAATACCCAATATACACGATAAGATACAATGTACACGAGTACCCGTTGAACACGGTAGGGGATAACATCTTATGACGGGATCCATATAGAACCAGTCCATAAAATCACTGTGTCGGGATCAATGTATACGATTATCGAACATGCATATATACAAAATAATGAATTGAAAACTATCAGAAAAATGTACTCGCCTGAAGTCCTGAGCAAGGTGTGTCTCCCGATGCCCAAGCCGGTGTCTCACAACCTATATATGGTATGTTGCATCAATACAAGGTTCTAAAGTGAAAATAATTAAAGTTGATGCAATTCTAGGTCGATATGCCATTTCTGAGTTAAACTAATGAATTTTAGGTTGTAAGAGTCTAATGCTAAGTCACTAAGTCAATACACTATGAAACTATGTCATGCTAGCTAAGCTATGAAACAATAAGGCACTCAAAGAGCCGTATCCCAAGATACGCAAGTTTCGAATATGAAAATAATATTATATGGATGTACTGCCGCCGATGGCAACACACCTTTAGGAGTCAATGGTCAGACTCAAGGAGGGACCTCAACGATTCCTAGACTTCCGGGACCAGATGGACATACTCACAATCCAGTTCCATCTGATCTTTTCGTTTCACCTAATGGGAACCTTCCAGCTTCATCAGCACCGCAGGATGGCCAGACACAACTTTTCTAATTCTTTCAGATGATAATGCAGGAACATAGACAACATACCGCCACACTAGCTGTAGAGCAGAGGCTGCAAGCAGCAGAGCAGAGGCAAGAATTTCTGGCAGCACTTGAGAGGATGGCTGCACAGGCTACTATACCAGCTCAAGCACTAGTTCCAGTACCTTAAGCTAGAGTTGGTTCAGTAAAGGACTTTATACAGATGGGTCCCAAGCCGTACAAAGGCACTGAGAGCCCAGAGGAGACTACAAATTGGATCACCCACACTCAGAAGCTATTGGAAGCATCGCAGCTACCTGTAGACCTATGGATGACAGGTGTAAGGATGCTACTAGATGGTAATGCCCATCACTGGTGGGAATCAATGGAATGCCAGTTGGGTACATACCAGACTTGGGAGCAATTCTTGGAGTACTTTGAGAGTAAGTACTTCCCGTACACCGTGAGAGATGCATTGTACGATCAGTTTCTTCACCTGGAGCAAGGGAATAGAATAATTGATGAGTATGATGCCGAGTTTAGTCGCCTCAGTAAATATGGCGCTGCCCTGATACCGAATGACTTGGCCAAGGCTAAGAGATTTCATCACGGACTGACTCAGGAGCTCCAACACTATACTAGCTCACAGTCCCGGATCTCTTATGCCGAGTTACTGACAGAAGCCAGATTGCAAGAGACCATCAGCAGAGGAAAAGGAGGTCAGCTGAGGACACAACAAGGACCAGCCAGGACACAGCAGGGACCAGCAAGGACGTAACAAGGAGGACCTATCAGACGTCCTTTGTCTCAGCAACAGCAGTACCAGCACAGAGTAGGTCCATACCAGATTCCGGAGAAACCCCAATGTACTTATTGTGGGAGACGCTGACATATTATGAGAGACTGTCTAACTCGCTTAGGACAATGTATGAGATGTGGTTCCGGACAACATATGGTGAGGGACTGTCCGATGCCGCAGACATTGACACTCCCACCGCCAGCACAGAGGCTAGCGCTTCCAGCACCGAAGCCAGCTCAGCAGATGACTAGACCCGGAGCACCTCGACCTCCAGCAGCAGGAGGATTTCAGCGAGGACCACCGCTACCTACACAAAGGATCAGTTCGCGAGGGCCAGACAGGGACAGCCATAGAGGAATGGACAAGCTTTTGCATTGGAAGTGGATGACATGGATCACGAGATTGATGTCATAGCAGGTATTACTCTTGCTTTTACTTTTCCTGCTGTGACATTGTTTGATACGGGAGCCACCCACTCATTCATATCATCTAGTTTTATTGCCAAACACAATATTGCCTCTACACCTTTACCTAGTTGTGTTATAATTCTTACCGGAGGAGGAGTTGTACCTGTTAGTCGAATTTGTAGATCGTGTCCTATAATAATTCGTGGCAGAGAGATGAACGCCCGACTCTTAGTCCTTCCTATGCCAAATTTTGATATTGTGCTTGGAATGGACTGGCTAAGTGATGAGAACATAAAATATCATATTTTTATTTCTTAATATATACTAATTTATGCTCATTTAATGTCTAAAGATACTCATTACTTTTATATTTTGATCTAGGATGCAATTGGAGTCACTAAAAGCAAAATAGAACTAATTATCAATTCTGGACAATTCTGACACCTTATAGAAAAATGGTCATAACTTGCTCATTCGAAGTCCAATTGAGCTGATCCAAATTGATTCGGAAAGCTAAGTGATAGAGGCACAATTTTGCTGTTTTAAGTTTCTCGAGATTTTGGCTGCATCATCGACCAAATCACGTTTGAAGTTGAGTCAACTATGTTGTGCACAAAAAGTGGAGTTGAAATAACCATTTCCAAACTTATTCAAAGATTTTATTTTATTGTTTGGGTTGTTGTAACTATTAGAGGATTTATGGGAATATATTGTGATCTTCAAACACTAATTTAGAGTCTATAAAAGGATAGAGATCATGAGGAAAAAAAGAACAACACACAACTCTTCTTCCTCTTCTCCAATATTCTTTTGAAGTTTTCTTGAATATGCGGAGCTAAAAGTCTTGTTGGTCGAAGAAAACGGAAGCCTCGGAATGAATAAAAACTTGTGAGATCTAATCTGTGTTTATATTTTTGATTTGTGCTTTGAGTATCGAATGTTTTCTTATGCATATTTTCATGATTATCTTGTTTAATGACTAGGATGCATACTAGTTTATTATTCCTGACAATCTAATACTAAATTAGATATCGAATCCGTAATTGTTCGATCCCTCTAATTCGTGAAGCAACCAAGATTTAATGAACTGCTTTGTTTTATTAGATCTTAGGAGAAAAACTTTTGACAAAATTAAATGCGACTGCTTGTGCTTGTGTTGTTTTGCTTCATCGATCTCATCGAGTTTAATACGCTACTAGATTAAACCTTTAGCGCTTGTCTGGGGTTGTTTAGTAGTTAAGGTTAATTAGATCGCTTGTTTTTAATTAATTGTGGCTAAAGGAGATAGGAAAATAATTCCAACGATGAATATTCAAAATACGAATTAATATATACTTGCATCGATGATCAGTTTTAAGATTCCAATGGTGGATGTTGACTGAGACCAACATTTATTTCTTTGATTATTTTAATACTTTAATTGTTTTTAGCTCTTCTTAATTTTCTTTTGATAAAAAACTCTCCCCCAATCTTATTTCACATAGCATAAAGATCAAACTAATTACTCTTCGTGGGAACGATCCTTACTCTCACTACTACATATTATTTCAAGAGTAAAGGTATTATTTTTGGGTGCCTACGACAGCATGCCAAATTTTGGCGCCGTTGCCGGGGAGTAATTTTAGTTGATTTTTGTGCTTTTTGTGATCTTTATTTCGTTCTTGTGATCAAATAATTTTCTGTCTATTAGCAAAAAAAAAAAAAAAGGTTCGGTAACAGGAAATGACGGCCAATTCTCGAATATTTGACACTTGGCTAGATCTTCCATCTAGGTATGCTGATGAGGTAAATATTTCTTCCCTAGAACAACAAATTTCTTGTTTAACTTCTCTTGTTCGTCAGATGGTTGTAGGTAACATAAAAACAACAAAGACTTGTGGGATTTGTCTAGTATCAGGGCATCCAACCAATATGTGCCCAACTCTTCAAGAGGAGTCCAATAAACAAGTGAATGCGGAATACGGTTTTCCTGGACTACCAGAAATGAAGTATGATCTCTATTCAGACACGTACAATCTAGGATGGAGAGATCATTCCAATTTCACTTATGGGAGTCTTCATAGATGATATACTTGTCTATTCGAAGAGCCACGAGGAGCACGAGAAGCACCTGC
The DNA here is from genome assembly GCA_036927795.1 of Iris macrosiphon. Lineage (NCBI taxonomy): Eukaryota > Viridiplantae > Streptophyta > Magnoliopsida > Asparagales > Iridaceae > Iris > Iris macrosiphon. The sequence goes on from JAYESA010000299.1 coordinate 21,609, forward strand.
GGATTATTCTAGAGACATTGAGGAGAGAGCAGTTATATGCAAATCTCAGTAAATGTGAGCTCTTCTTGGACAGAGTTTCATTCCTTGGGCATGTTATTACGGGAGATTGTATCTCTATTGATCCAGAGAAAATCTCGGCAGTTGACACATGGCCCATTCCTAAATCAGCATCGGAGGTGAGGAGTTTCCTTGGATTTGTGGTATATTACCGACGGTTCGTGGAGAACTTCTCAAGGATAGCAGCACCTATGACTCGGTTGACTTGCCAAGAGTTCGTATGGACCGACGAGTGTCAAATCGCTTTCGAGGAGTTGAAGAAGCGACTGACTACAGCACCAATATTGACTATTCTATCAGAATTAGGAGGCTATATGATCTATAGTGATGCATCAGGGAAAGGCTTGGGATGCGTATAATGCAGCATGGCAAGGTGATTGCATATGCATCTAGGCAGTTATGAGTGCATAAGAAGAATTATCCAACTCATGACTTGGAACTTGCAACCGTTGTATTTGCTCTGAAGCTATGGAGACATTACTTATATGGAGAACGAGTGGAGATCTATACAGACCACAAAAGCCTCAAGTACGTCTTCACGCAGAAGGGGTTAAATATGAGTTGATAAAGAATTTTGAGATAGAGCTACATTATCACCCAGGCAAGGCTAACGATGTAGCAAACACGTTAAGCCGGAAGCCAACAGCTTACTTCTTGACGACGCAGAGAGAATTATTGGAGGACTTGCAAGATCTTGGCATATAAGTGATATTACCCGGAGCAGATGGGATACTAGCCAACTTACAAGTACAATCATTACTAGTAGAGAGGATCAAGGCAACTTTGCCTACAGACGCCAGATTCCAGAGATTGAAGGAAATGACAGAGGCCGAAGAGCAGACAGGATTGTGCATTCATGATGATGGGACATTACGATGTGGTGATCGTCTATATGTTCCCAATGGAGATATTTGACAGGATCTAATGGCAGAAGCTCATAGTTCGATATATTCTATTCATCCTGGAGGCACCAAGATGTACTGTGACTTGCGACAGCACTTTTGGTGGCATGGGATGAAAAGAGAGATAGCTCGCTTTGTAGCTAAATGTCTGGTATGTCAGCAAGTAAAGGCGGAGCACCAGAGAACAGCAGGGTTATTGCAACCACTTTCGATTCCAGAGTGGAAGTGGGAGCACATCACTATGGATTTCGTCATGGGATTTCCCAAGAGTCCAAGTGGAAGAGATGTAGTATGGGTAATAGTGGACTGACTCACCAAGTCAGCATATTTCTTACCTTTTAGAGTTGGTCAATCTACAAAAGTTTTGGCTGACTTATATATGAGGCAGATTGTGAGATTGCACGGCATACCAGTCAGCATTGTATTAGACAGGGATTCGTATTTTACATCGCACTTTTGGAGGAGCATGCAAAAGAGTCTTGGAACTCGTCTGAAGTTCAGTACATCTTATCACCCGCAAACAGATGGGCAGTCAGAGAGTACTATTCAGATATTGGAGGATATGTTGAGGGCTTGTATGTTAGACTTTGGAGGATCTTGGGAGGACCACCTACATCTCGTAGAGTTTTCTTACAACAATAGCTATCAAGCGATCATCCAGATGGCTCCGTTTGAAGCATTGTATGGAAGAAAGTGTAGGTCTCCTGTGTGTTGGAGTGACGTGGGAGAACGTCAAATTCTGGGACCCGAGTTGGTGGTCAACACCGTTGAGACAGTTAAGAAGATACAAGGACACTTGCGAGTAGCGCAAGATAGGGGCCTACAAAGCATGTCATCTTTTGAACGCCAGAGGCCGTCTAATAATAATAATATATAGTGGTCATCATGACCGTGCATCTCCGGCGGAGTGTACGGGTTACACAAGGAAAGTACAAAGGAGCCCAAATGCCTTACTTGTTGTCCTCCCCACCCCATGCTCTAAGCATGTCATATCCATGACACGATGATACCTTTAATAACTGCCGAGTCTTCTAGCATAAAAATTCTATCAGCAGCTATTCCCTATCGCACGTCCCACACGTACTGATGATCAGTCAATACGTAAGTCCGTGTTCTATATGAGACTCATAACTCGTGTAAGAAATATTTCACAGCCAAATGAAATATAAGAATGCCTCATGATCATGTGGTGGTCTCGTAAAACTAGGTCGACATGTATAATATATAATAAAGACAAAATACGACGTCACCGTCGTTGCACCCAAGCTATTCTTGGACGCACAGTTTATATAGCATTTAAAATATATGAACTAAATGACAGAAATAAAAAACATGCATTATATGGAATGTAAATCACAGTACAATGGCAAGGTATACTTGCCTAGCCAGAAAGTTGCGTAGTGTAAGCATCCAGATGTCAAGCACAATGGATCAGAAACTATGGCCTCCGAATAAACTTCTCCGGATGCTAAAATAAATATCACCAACGTTCTCAGAATAAGCGAGATAGGCAGAAAAGCCTACCCTTTCGTCCAATTTGGATACAGGAGCAAAACGGTAATTTCGGGTCAAAGCGGGTCCACATGTGGGCTACCTTGCACCGAAATATGTGCTAGAGGTAAATGTCTCTAAATGGGACAAATTATAGGTCAAACAAAATCTAAACAACGATATGAACTCAACGGTACGTCCAATTTTGGATTCCAGTGAGCCGAACACAATTCGCCCTTAAAGTCAACCGTTGAGCCCACAAATATGCGGCTTGGTCAACTGTCTCAGAATCGCGTGAAACTTGGGTCACAGGACCAGCGTGATACCACGAATCCAATGGCACAAGTTTTGTCGCAATCCAACGAGCGTACATAAAATGGGGTGGTATTTTGCAAAAGTCGTGATACAAAAACTTTTTACGGATACACGTTGATTCCGACGCGCACACACGTCTAAATCAGTTTCTGCGAAAGCTCACATTTCAGGATATACCATACACGCCTTTCGGTGCAATTGGTATGTGATGAGGCGATCCCGTTTGGCGGGGCGCACTCTGTATCACAACATTATAGTTTTAATAAATCAAGTTTTTGGTCGTTTTGAAGGTCGAATAATTTTACACATAGAACGAATTAATAAAACTAAAAGAACAAAAAAATTCTTGGTTATATTGGAAAGAAAAACACTTTTAATTAGTTTTTGAAAATATTAAATAGGTTGGCGGCAAATTGGGTGTGAACGTGGGGGTTCGAGTTGAAGTTTCTGGACTGTTTTGGTTAGTTTTCCGATCATTTTTCGGTCGATTTTTCGACCAATCCGGGACACAAAAACTTGTCCTGCTTGAATGAAAATCCTAGAGAATTAGGTTGTGAACGTACACGAATAAACCGCTCGCAAAAATAATCAAAATTGGAGGAGATACATCACCTTGAAGATGGGTGCTCAGAGCGGTGTTTTTGCACGCGTGCAGTGCACGGACAGCCGGCGGCGGCGCGGCGCGGCCCGGGGCGGCGGCAGTCGACGCGGGGTAGTCGCCGGCGGTGGAGGCATGGGTTAGGGTTAGGGTTTTGAGTTTAGAGTTAGGGTTTATGTTGTAATCCCTATATACATATGTGTGTGTATATATATAAGGGGGAGAGAGAGGGAGAGTTGGGATGGGTTCTGTGGTTTTGCACGGGGGGGGGGGGGGGGGGGAGAGGTCTGTGGGTAGTAGATAGGAATTAGGTTTAGGTTTGTTAAGATTTGGGGTGTAAGTATTAAAAGATTTTTGTTTTCTTTTTCTTTTTTATTATTATTAACATTATTATTATTATTATTATTATTATTATTATTATTATTATTATTATTATTATTATTACTACTACTATTATTATTCTTTCTTATTATTATTATTATCATCATTATTAGTATTATTATTATTATTATTATCAATATTATTATTATTATTATTATTACTTATTAACATATATATATATATATATATATATATATATATATATATATGAGGTTAAGAATAAAAAATAAGTATTTGCACACCAAATAAATTCTAGAAAATTAATTTGTAAAGTCCTAACAAAATACCACACTCAAAATATTTTATGTAATATTTTGTAATTAATAATTAGGTATTTATCTAGTTATAATAAATTAGATAATTATATCATCTAATTAACTAAGTAATTAATTAAATGGTTATCCACAAAATAGGTAATAGTAAATGATATGCAAATCTATAAGAAGAAAAAATGCCTAACTTGTCATGGGAAATTATGGGCTGCTAATTATAGAAGAGTTGGAATTGGAAAATAACCACAATTAAATTATATATATAATATCTAAATATTTAACAATTAATCTTTGGTCGTTACACTAATGTCATACTAATGCCAAGGGATCAAATTTTTGTGCCACGAAAAGATCCTACAGGTAGTGTCTCCTGTGTTGGCTACTTAATATGAAAGGCGATATAGATTTTGGGGCTATTCTACATTATTAATGTCCAAACCACGGTGAAGTATCCTAATAAACTAGTAGATTTTAATTGATTTAAAAAATAATCTAAAACTAATACAATAAATAAAAAATACACACAAAATACCTATTTTGGGGTGAGGGGGTTTACGTGAAGTCCTTCGACCTGCTGAACTGTGCAGCTCCTCTGCACAGTTGCTGCACTGACTTCCACTGTGCATTTTAATGCACATTGACATACCAATACCTCTGATACCAAGCTAACTGCCTCACTGTGCAAGCCCTCTCTCCCTTGCACAACCACACCCTCACACACACAAACACGAACAAACACATCTATATATATGCATACGCCTCACACTACTACATATATATAGATATAGATATAAACACATACACAATAATAACTAGATATATATATATATATATATATATGTGTGTGTGTGTGTGTGTGTGTGTGTGTGTGTGTGTGTGTGTGTGGATATATATATATATATATATATATATATATATATATATATATATATATATATATAAACATATATATAAATATATACATATGGATATGGATATATACATAACTATATACACTAGTATATATATATACACATAGACACACATATATACACTAATCATAAATACACCAATATATATACATACATATATCACTCAATTATCATAATTATATATAATTACATATGCACGTATAACAAAGTGGTCAAAACAACAAACACATGGAGTGCACCGCACCCGTATCACACTTAATCTATGATACGCTTGCGATACGGCTCCAACACACAACCAAACGCATCCCGGAGGACACGAACAAGTCTAATACACTAATTATGAATAATATGTATAGTAATTAGAGTATCTACGTGTCCGTGTCACAATGTGATATCCACAAGGCCCCGCGTGGGAGGAAAACCCCCAAAATCAACCCGTTTCATCAAATTGACGAGATACGGCCTATACGTATCCAATTGTAGACATGACACTAGTCATAAACAATCAATAAAGTGTCATTTAGATCTATTAGACCCAATGACAAGTACTACATGTGCCAATCTCGAAATTTCTCCAAAATTGGTACTAAATTGGTCATAACTTCCACCGTAGCTCTCCGATGAACCTAAAACTAATTTCTATGGGTAGACTATGCATGTGGGTTGGTTTCTTATGGTTAAATCTTAGATCTATAGTCTATTAGAAGGGGGAAAACTAAAATGTACCTATTGGGAGATGGATTTCCAATAAAAAGTTTCCAATTGCCAAGTAGCTCCTCTCCTTGTAGATCTTGGCCTCCTCCTTCTTGCTCCTTGCTTCCTTCTTATAAATTATTGATGTAGAAGCCTTAATGATAAATTAGGGAAGAGATTGGTGAAGAATTGCTGGAGAATTGATGAGGGAATGGAGGGAATTTGGAAGAGGAAAAATTGTAGATCTAGAATTTAGGGAATGAAATAAAATGAGAGCACTCTCTCTCCTCCTCAATAGGCCGACCATGTAACCCTCTCCCCAAGTAATGTACAAAGTCACAAATACCCCTTGGGGCCTCTCATGAAGAATTAATTATGGAGGAAAGATTCTAGTCTTTTGGTTTCTCTATTTAATCCAACCTCCTAATCCATAGGCCTAATTCAATGGGCTCATTCTAAACTAGTCTAAATGTTTGGTTCATACATTCTAATAAATGGGTTTGGTCTACTACACAAGTCTAAACTAAAACTACCAATCAATAATTCATACAATAATTAAATAAGTCATGCATACACAATATTAAATACAATTAATCCTAAATAAATTACCCATGTCAATTACCAAACTACCTTTGAATAAAAATGTGAGGGTGATAATCCTACCCACCTTAGAAAAATTTCGTCCTCGAAATTAAGGAAGAAACTATCTACCAAAAGCAAACAATATAATGCAAGAAAGAATTATACCTCACGGCTAGAACAGATATGAATATCGCTCGCGCATCTCGGTCTCTCGCTCCCAGGTACTCTCTCCTAGCGAGTGATGCCTCCATGCGACGTGCACCAAAGGAATCATCTGGTTCCTCAGCACCTTCTCTCTCCGATCCATAATCTCTAATGGCTGCTCTGGATAGCTAAGAGTAGGGCCCACCTCTATCTTCGAGTGATCCAACACATGACTGGGATCTGCCACGTACCGTCTCAACTGTGACATATAAAACACGTTTTATATTCCCTTCAGTGCAGGTGGTAAGTCTAGTTTGTAAGCGACTGCACCGACCCTCTCAAGAATACTGAAAGGATCGATAAATAGCGGACTAAGTTTGCCGCCTCCATCGAAACGAATTGTGCCACATGTCGGAGAAATCCTCAAGAAAACTAGACTGTCAACCTAGCACGAAACATAACCTTAGCACTCTCACAAACAACAATCAAACACGAGCAAGACAAAACTTAAAGCTATACCTCAAACTCCAAAGGTCTTCGATGGCTATCGGTCCAATGCCGCTGCCTGTCCTGCGCTACTCGAAGTCTGTCCCTGATAAGCTTCACCTTCTCTGCTGCATCCACTACCATCTCTGGTCCCAATAAATCTCTCTCACCAACATCATCCCAGGACAACGGAGTGCGGCACCTCCGTCCATACAACGCCTCGAATGGTGATATCTCAATGCTGGCTTGGTTGCTGTTGTTGTATGAAAACTCTACCAAGTGAATGTGATCTTCCCAAGAACCTCCAAGATCCAAAACACAGGTGCGTATCATGTCCTTGAGAGACTGAATAGTCCTCTCCGACTGTTCGTTCGTCTGAGGGTGATAAGCGGTACTGAACTTGAGCTGGGTGCCCAAGCTAGCCTACAAACTCCTCCAAAAATGGGACATGAAGCTACTATCCCGATTTGAGACTATGCTCACTGGAATACTGTGCAATCTGATAATCTGGTGCACATACATATCCACGAGCTTCTCCGTAGATGTACCCACTTTAAATGGGAGAAAGTGGGCTAATTTGGTCAACCTGTCCACGATGACCCAAATCGCTTCCTTGCCTCCTGGAGAACGCGAAAGTCCCAATATGAAATCCATGGTCACATGTTTCTATTTTCACTCTGGAATGGGTAAAGGCTGAAGCAATCCTCCTGGCCCCTGCCTCTCCGCCTTGACCTGCTGACAAGCTAAGCATCTGGACACGAAGCTAGCTACCTCCCGCTTCATGCCATACCACCATACATGCTTCCTCATATCTCTATACATCTTGTTAGCACCTGGATGCATAGAGTACTGAAAATGATGCGCCTCCTGCAGAATCTTCTCGCGCAATGCTCCTCTCGGTACACATAACCTGGTACTTTGTCGTAATAATCCGTCATCTGCGACGATAAATTCCTCTGCCAGCCCGACCTGAACCTATGCTCTGATGCTCTTCAGAGACTCATCCTCATACTGTCCGGCTCTGACCTGGTCCATCAGCTCCGACTGCACCTGAAGTCCCCACATCTGTGCTGCGACTCCAGAAATCAATACCTCAATGCCCAAACTATCAAGATCGGCCAATAAATATCTGTCTCTAGTCAAGCACATAGCCACGAGATACCTGCTCAAAGCATCCTCGACTACGTTGGCCTTCCCTGGATGGTACTGCAAGGGTATTTCAAAGTCTTTTATCAGCTCCAATCATCGCCGCTGCCTCATGTTGAGCTTTTTTTGTGTAAACACATACTTTAAGCTCTTATGGTCCGTGAAGATCTCTACGCTCTATCCATATAAAAGTATTTCCATAATTTAAAGGCAAAGATAACCGCTGCCAACTCCAAATTATGGGTATGGTAGTTCTTCTTATGCGGGCGTAATTGCTTGAAAGCATAGGCAATCACCTTCCCGTGCTGCTGTAACACACAACCCAAACCCTTCCCTGATGCATCACTATAAATGGAAAATCCTCCTGCTCCTGATGGTAGTGTCAAGATGGAAGTTGTAGTCAATCTTCTCTTCTGCTCCTCAAATGCTGACTGACAATCCTCAGTCCAGACAAATTCTACGTCCTTTCTAGTCAGACTAGTCATCGGCTCTGCAAGTCTGGAAAAGTCCTGAACAAACCTCCGGTAGTAGCCTGTTAATCGAAGGAAGCTCCTGATCTCTGCTACTGAACTCGGGGTAGACCATGATTTAACTGCTGAGATCTTTTTCGGGTCTATCGAGATTTCATCTCCTGTAATGACATACCCAAGAAATTCAACCTTATCAAGGAAGAATTCGCACTTCGATAACTTTCCATACAACTTTTCCTTCCTGAGAGTCTCCAGAATAATCCTCAAATGCTTCTCATACTCCTCTGGGGTCTTCAAATATATCAGAATATTATCAATGAAGACTACAACAAATTGGTCCAGGTACTGATGAAATACCTTGTTCATCAGGTTCATGAACACTGTCGGGGCATTGGTCAATCCAAACGGCATCACCAAGAACTCGAACTGCCCTTAGCGAGTCCTGAAAGCTGTCTTCGGGATGTCTTCCCTCTTCACTTTCACCTGGTGGTACCCTGACCTCAAGTCTATCTTAGAGAATATCTTTGCTCCGCTCAACTGGTCAAACAAATCATCAATCCGCAACAATGAGTATTTGTTCTTGATAGTGAGGTTATTAAGTGTCCGGTAGTTGATACACATACGTACCGACCCATCATTCTTTGGTACAAAAAGTACCGGAGCACCCCATGGTGATGAACTGGAATGGATAAAGCCTTTGTCTTGCAACTCATCCACCTGCTTCTTCAACTCTGTCAGTTCGCTGTTGTTTACTCTATTGACATGCTGAGAGATCGGCTCTGCGCCTGGTACTAAATCTATAGAGAATTCCACATCTCTGTTCGGCGGCAACCCTGGCAACTCCTATAGAAAGACATCAAAGAACTCTGCAATCAACGAAAGTGGAGGTTCCTACTCCTCGACCAAAGCTCCACAAAAATTGCCTTCGCTGTGCTCTGCTCCTCGGACGAACTCAAACTTTGGCTCTCCTGGCGTCTAAAATAAAACTCTGCCTCTATGACAATCGATACTAGCGTGATGTCTACTCAACCAATCCATCCCGAGTAATATATCGTAACTCGAAAGTGTCATTACAAGTAAACATACGCTCAGCTCACGACCTCCCAAATAAACTCTCTGGTTCTTACATACATCACTGACCAGGATGATGCCACCCCAGGTCGTGATCATGCAAGTCCGCGCCAATGGTTCAGACTCTAGACGATGCCTCAAAGCAAAATATACAGATACAAAGCTATGAGAAGCACCAGAATCGAATAAAACATGAGCTGGAAAGGAGTCGAGATAAACTGAACCTGAGATGACATCGCCTATCGGCTCCTCCTCCTCGACAGTCAGGGCAAAAGCTCACCCCTGTCGATGCGCTTCCCTCTGCTGCTGATGCTGGGCAAACTACTGCTGCTGTGGTGGAAGAGGTCCTCTCTGCTGGCCCGCTGGTGGTCTAGCGGGTGCCCTCTGTGCTTGTCCTCTATCCTGAGCTGGACGAGCTGGGACTTTGGGACAAGCCCGTAACTAATAATCTCCTGATCCTCAGAATAAGCATTAGCCTAGACTCATCCTGAATGCGTCTCATCCGTGTCCTTGCTTCTTACAGAAAGTATAAGGAACTACTGCCCTCTGGATCTGATGCATCTGCTGAGCCGACGCTCTAGCTGGCCCGTGATACTTCTGCCTCTGGTGCTGCAGTTGGAAGTGAGACATCTTTCCTGGACCCGTGTAGTTGCTGGATCCTCCGGTGTCCCTCGACCTCTTTGAGCCAAGCTCTAAGTCATCCTCCACTCTCTGCGCCTGTCTGAGTATTTCCTCGAAGGTGGCAGTAGGATCTCCGTTGGTGTGGGGTTTGGCTTCCCGGTTCAGGCCCTTCTTGAAATTTCTTGCTCTGCCTCTAGGGTTCTTAGCCTCCATGAAGCGACCTAGACGGCAATACTCTGCCGCATACTCGTCCACTAACATACCCCCCTGGACGAGGTATTGGAACTGACTCTCCAAAGATGTAAGGGCCACGTCTGGGAAGAACTTCTCCTTGAAAATCTCTTTGAAGGCTTCCCAAGTGAGTCCTGGTACTGCAATCCTTGGGTCTGTCTGAAACCATGTTAAGGCGATATCGAACATCATACAACCCGCTGCCTCTATCTGTAGCATCTTTGGAATCTGCGCCAGCCGTAGGTTCCGCTCGATGTTCTCGATCCACTCATCCTCATAGATAATCCCCTCTATACCCCTGAAGTCCTTCGGTCCCATCCTCTTAAAGTCGATGATGGTACCCGGCCTCGGCTGATGCGCAATAAACTGAGCTGGTGTCATATGTGGCTGGGCTGTAGTAGCTCTCTCAACTGCGGTAATGGCCACATGGTGAGCATTCTCAATGCCCTGTCTTATCACCTCTGTCTAACGGTGCTGTGCCTTATCCTGGGCCCTCTGGGCCTCCATAATCTGCTAGAAAAGTGCGAACAACTGTGTAGCATCAACTGGTACTGGCGGTGGTGGTGGAAGTCCTTCGGAAACAACTGGAGCTACCCTCTGAACTGGGGGAGGAGCACCCCTAAAGACGTCTGCTGAGACTCCCACCTGAACCGGTGAGGCGACCCTCTCAACTGGAGAAGAAATAATAATAGCTGCTACCCTCTCCGCAGCAGGTCGAAAAGTAGCTAAGGAAGCTGCCGCTGCTCCCGAGCGATAGAATCTGATCTTCGGAGACATCCTGAAGGCAGATTGAAATATGGAATCAATATTGAATATAATGCGATATCATTAAAGAAGGGCAGAACTTTATTCAAAATAAAAGACAATATTCAATAAATAAGGATTTACAGAAACAAATATTGGAATTTTCCTAGGTGTGATTAAGTAAATTCTCAGCCTAAATCCTATTTCCTAAAGCAGGTTCATAGCAATACTCTAGACGAGCACCACTACAAAATCGATCTAGACCTGCATGGGCCACCACTAAAAATGTGTCACGACCCGCACTCGGATAATCGGGCACGAGTACATGGTTACGCCCAGCCTACGCCGCAGAATCGGCAGTAGAACGCTGTTTGGGTCCTTTCTAACTATCTAACATCTCAACAATATAATATGGTACATGTCAATCATCTCAACTCCAAACGTAGGAGCAATATGGTATCTCACAAGTATAGCTAATCTCAATCACAAAACAACTAAGGAAGAATAATGCACGAATGGAATAGCCAAGGAAAGAATAAGATAAAATCCACAATCTAAAATAATAATACAAATTATGAATCCACCAAAAGAATAGTCTAATTCAATCCAATACAAATATAACTAGACCTCATCGGGCTCTGCAACTAGGTCCTCCTGGTTAATAGGAGTGTCCTCTAAAGGTACGCCATCCTGCGGCCCGTAGAATGTGGGACACTGCTCTATAAGCCACTCATCTGGAAAAATATATCCAGTCAGGATTGGAGCAAAGTACATATCTCTAAAAGCAGTTTCAATAACATAATCGAGCATATAAACAGATATAAAAATAAAATACAAGATCACTAAACATATGAATGATGAATAATAGATATACAGGTAATGTACGAGAATATAGATCAATAATATAAATATTAGCAATATGATGAATAACTGAAATCTAACTAACTAATGTTCCTCAGAATACAAGTTCATTATGTGATCGGGTTGGGTGAACATTATTAGGTAAGACGGATCACAAGTGAGGTATGTAACCAGAATGTACACGATGTAACAATGGCTTTGATCACATAATCAACTCCTACTCTCCCACCCCCAACTAATACTGATAGATCCAATCACGACACGCTACGAACATGAAATATAACCACTGAACACGAGTAGTGGGTGTACACAAATATCATAACCACCGAACACGAGCGGTGGGTGTACATGAATAAGCACACTGAATACGAGCAGTGTGTGAACACGAAATATAATCAATACCCAATATACACGATGAGATACAATTTACACGAGTACCCGCTGAACACGGTAGGGGATAACATCTCATGACGGGATCCATATAGCACCAGTCTGTGAAATCACTGTGTCAGGATCAATGTATACAATTCTAGAATATGCATATATACAATATTATGAATTGAAAACTATCAAAGAAATGTACTCGCCTGAAGTCCTGAGCAAGGTATATCTCTCGATGCTCAAGCCGGTGTCTCACAACCTATATATGGTATGTTGTACCAATACAAGGTTCTAAAGTAAAAATAAGTGAAGTTGATACAATTCTAGGTCGATATGCCATTTCTAAGTCAAACCAATGAATTATAGGTTGCAAGAGTCTAATACTAAGTCACTAAGTCGATACACTATGAAACTATGCTTTGCTAGCTAAGCTATGAAACAATAAGGCACTCAAAGAGACGTATCCCAAGATATGCAAGTTTCGAATATAAAAATAATATTTTATATATATATATATATATATATATATATTCAAGTCAAACATTATAATCTTATATCAAAAAAATTGAAATATGATACCTTGGCCTTGCACCAATGCGTATCGCACGTATCTCGTTACCCAAACTCAAAACCTTGGGTATCGACCCAATACCTTGGTGATACCTTGATATCCCAATGCAACTCAACACTAATCATAAAACTAATATCTACATATATAAACCAACTACTATAGGATAACAACTAATACATTTATGTATATAAATGCTTATGTAGCTAACTAGCTACTAGCTAACTTAATGAATTACTAACAACTAAACTAACTATATATTAACTATTAACTAACTCTTACCAATTAGCTACCACCTAACTGATAAATAACTAATAGATCGACTAACTACCTAAACCAATACCCAATGTACCTTGACACCCAAAACCCCAACTAATAACTTAACTCACTGATACATGAAACTGAAACTATACTGAACTAAAACTGAACTTGCACGATACTGTGCTGAACAGGACACCTGATATTGCACTTGTTGTGCTCGAGTTGCACAAGGCTGCACCTTGCTCTTGCTGAACCTACCCGAGTCTTTGCTGTGCACTGGCAGTTGGTGCCGCACATTGTTGTGTGCACAGCTCTTGCTACTGCTGCAGGCCTCTTCATGGCTGTCAGCAACATGCTGCAGTGAGGGAGTTATTGTACTCTCCCTGCTGTTACATCGATCACTGACTGCTCTCTCCTTTAGTTGAAGCTGTTGTTGTTACTGCTCTCTCTTGCCCGAGCTGATATATGGGGATACTGCACTTGTGCAGTGAAGTTTCACTGCTGTTGCACTTCTCTTCACTTGCCCGAGTCTCCTGAAGTCCTTCGAGCTGCTGAACTGTGCAGCTCCTCTGCACAGTTGTTGCACTGACTTCCATTGTGCATTTTAATGCACAGTGAGATACCAATACCTCTGATACCAAGATAACTGCCTCACTGTGCAAGCCCTCTCTCCCTGGCACAACCATACCCTTATGCATACGAACACAAACACGAACAAACACATCTATGTATATCCATACGCCTCTCACTACTACATATACATATATATATATATATATATATATATATATATATATATATATATATATATATATATATATATATATATAAACCAACATATATATATATATATACATATACATATGGATATATACATAACTATATACACTAGTATATATATATACACAGACACACATGCATACACTAATCATAAATACACCAATATATATATATATATATCGTGTCACTCGTTCGTGAATTCTTACCAACACCGATGCACTCACCCTTGCACTGATACAAGGTGTATACTTGTCGTCATGCATAAGACATTCGTTAGCATGCCTCCTTATCTATACAGAAAGGGATTTGTACAGAAACGTAGACCACATGCATACTCATAGCATTCCCCCTCTCGACTCTCACAATTAAACATGATCACTTTGCATTAACTTTAATTTTAACATTGAACATTGGAACAAAATTGTTAGGTGATCATGTATGATATAACTTGTATAACTCTCGTGCATCATAATAATAAGTAAGCCAACGATATCAATGAAAGAACACATGCAGCATAAAATACCGACAATATAGGTCATAGTGATACTTGCCTGCTCCGGAAAAGGATAAAGTCGCAACTCAAGATGTTCGATCTACCCCATCACATAAATTAAAACAAGTTAGGCCTCCAAAAGTGGTCGAATAGATTTTCTATTCTAATCTATTTAATTTTAAATAAAATAATCTAAAATACTATTTTAATCTAATTATATTCTGATTTTAAAATTATTCCTAGATTTTGGTCTAAGGAAACTCAACTTTACATATTCGGGATCCGTAGCACGCAAATTGAGGCATTTCGTTGACCAAAAAGTTAATCGACTCAAATTCTTGATTTGTATATGAAATCATGTAGATTTCAGCGCTATATGAATGTTGTAATCGTCGATTTCACAAAATCACAAGTCGGTAAAAAGTTATGGCCAATATGGAGCACAGAAGATAGTTTTCGGTAGTTTTCTGGTTACTTCTAGGTTGTACGAATTTTTCAGAATAGTAAACTAGCATATTTAATTCTAAAAAAAATATGTCTTGGTTTATCATGTCATTTTTTTAAAACTTCAAACGCCTCATGATTCTGAGGTCGGGATCTCCCGAAATCTCGAAAACACCGAAATGTGTCAGATTTCAGACAACTGGCACTCCAAGAATTTTACAGAAATATAGGTTTATAATTTATGAAAAAAATTACATATTCAGAAACTATACCTTAAGATGGTTCCAACAAAAGAAACTGGGACATGTTTGGAGTCCGGAACTAAGAGATATGGCTTCTTGAAGTTGAAGAAAACCCTAGATGAAACTTTCCTCAAATTCTCTCTCTCTCTCTCTCTCTCTCTCTCTCTCTCTCTCTCTCCTCTAATTTTGGCAAAAATAATAAAATCCTACATATACACACATATATATAGGTAGTAGCCGATGGGTGGGCCCAGGCGGGTAGGTTAGGGCTGACTGGATATTTGGTTGGTTTTTATTTTCAGAAATTATTTATTAATCAGTTTTTAACCTAAACAACTCCAAATAAATATGTAAAAATATCAGAAAATTCCAAAAAAATTCTGGAAAATATAGAAAAAAGTACTTGGGGCCACTTTATGCTCCTAGACTTGCATAATAAATTCTAGAAATCCTAAAAAATTTGTATTTAACATATTTTAAAATTAAATAAATCAAAATAAATTTCAAATAAATTACAAAAAATATATTTAAGTATTTTAACCCTAAAATAAATGTTTGGTAGAAAAATATGTAAATATAGTCATACAGTAAATTATGGAAGCCCTAAAAAATTACGTTTTCTAAGTTTTAATTATCTAAAAATTCTAAAAAAATCCCCCAAAATATAAAATAAACTAAATATCATTCTAAACCTTAATATGAGTCTCCATGAGCTATATGAACCTTAGTGTTACATTATTATCCTTAGAAAACGTGTCACGACCCGCACCCGAAAATTCGGACACGAGTACGTGGGTACGTCCAGCCTACGCCGCAGAGTCGGCGGTAGTACGCTGTCTAGGTCATATCCACAGTTGAAACATCTAGCTCATTCACAATTAATGAAATAGGCAAAGATAATAATAGAAAAAGAATGCTGAGATTTCAATGAAATAAATGTGACAACAGCTCAAATGTTTAATACAGAATCCAGAAATGAAATCGGGGACAAACCCGATTACTAAGATAAAGAGCATAAATAAAAGCTACTGCTAACTACTCTGCAGAAATAGTCTCCTGGGTGGGAACTGGCTCCTCATATGTGTCATCTGTTCCCTCATAGGGGCCATAATAGGTAGGGGCAAGGTCCTCGTCATCGCCTAATCAACGGATCCAGTCAGGAAAGGAGCAAAGTACACAGTGCACAACAAGAATAAACTAAATATTTATGACAATTAAACTGAGTATCATATTGAGAAAATTGCATAAAAGAAACATCAATATCTCAGAGTTAATGCTATAAACAGGAATATGAGAAAGCAGGCAATAAATGAGACAGGAAATGAAACTACGACAGTCAGCAAGAACTATAACAAGATCCAGGAACTATCTGTGTGAACTTGTGTTTGTTTTAGAATACATAGTTGGCATGTAGGGGTTTATAAGGCTAATCCGGCCGTCATAGACGGCTATTAAACAGGAACAATCGAGATCCGGCTGATGGACAGTCTTGTACCAACAGCGGCAAGGGGCAGGGTAAACTACATGCCTTTTAGTATTCTCCCACCCGACACGAAAAGCAAGACATGAAATCCAATATTCAAGACATGAAATCCAGATTCTAACACTACGTGTAAACATCCAATGGTACTAGTAGAGCAAGGAATTAATTGTCACAATATAAAGAATAAACTTGAAGTGCAGGTACTTGCCTGATGTTTGGATCCATTTACGGTTATGAGTCTCGGGGAAATTCCAGAAATGAGTCTAGATGCTGAAATAAACATTATCATCATGCTCAGAAGGTATCAAATAGCTAGAAACGCCTGTCCTTGAGTCCAATTTGGAGACAAGGGCAAAAACGGCAGTTTCGGGTCAAAACGGGGTCCGCAGGTAGGCCCGCTTTGCACCGAAAAATGTGCCAGGGTCAACGGTCTCCAAATTCACCAAACTTAGTGTCAACAGGTCAGGAACGCTGATACGAACCCAACGGAACTTCCAGAATTGGATTCCAATGAGCCAATCACAAAATCGCCCGTCGAGCGGGGCCTGTGGGGCCCACGACACGCGATTTCGTCAATGTTCTCAGAATCGAACCAAACTTGACCCACAGGACCAGCGTATTTCTACGAGTCCGATGGCGCAAGTTTCGTCTCGATCCGACGTGTGTACAGAAAGTTAGGGCTAATTGCAGAAAAGGCGGATACTGGACGATGTCCGCCGATACGCGTTGATTCCGGTGTGCACGCACACCCGAATCAGCTTCCGCGAAATCCCACACGTCCGTATCAACGTTGCGCACGTATCTGCGAAGACCGCGCGCGACCAAGTCGTCCCGTTTGGCGGGGCGTACCCAGTTCCGGGGTGAATCGGGTCGATATTTTTCCTGTTTTTGGATCGCGGTGTGCGATCACCACAGGACGCGATGCCCCGAGCGGTTTGTCCGGGCACCGAGAGGGTCATACAGGCTTCGCAACGCAATTTACGGAATCGAAATCCGAGCTACGAGCAAGAAAATACACGCACCTGAACTGGGCTGAAAAACCCGGGGTCGATTTGTGTCCGACACGACACTGGACACGTGTCCTGTGTCGGACACGGGAAAAATTGGGAATTAGGGTTAGGGTTTGCTGGACACGGCCGGAGCTCGGGCTGGCCAGGGCGGCTCGCGGCGGGGAGAGGCCGTCCGGGGCGGCGCCGCTGCACGGCGGGTGAGGCGGAGGCGGGCTGGCCGGAGGCGGTGCTGGCCGGAGGCGGGCTGCCCGCTGCTGCTGCTGTTGTGTCTGTCGGGCGTCGGAGTCGACGGGAGGAGGAAGGAGGAGGAGACGGCGTGGCGGCTTCGTCGACGGGGCGGCGAGGCGGTTCACGGCGGAGCGGGGTCGGGCAGCTGCCGGAGAGGGGAGCGAGTGGGTCGATGGGCGGCCGGGTCGGGGCTTAAATAGGGAAATGAGGGGCTGGAGGTCACCGGAAATGGCGGAGGAGGGAGGGGATCGTGGCCGGGGAGTGCGGGTGCTGACGCGAAGACGTGGCCGGGGTCGCGGCGGCGCCGTCGGCGAAAAAGTCGGGGAAGGAACGGGTCAGGGGAAGGCTGGGGAACGGGTCAGAGGGCGCGGGTTCGGGTCTGACTGACCCGACCCGACCCGGTAGCGGGTTGGGGCTGGGCCGGGTTGGCGGGCTGGGCTGCTGGGCTCGGCCCACTGGGCCGGGCCGGCCTAACTAAAAAATAAAATATAATAATAATAGTAATAAAAATAATAATAATAAAACAATTAATTAATTAATGAATGAATAAATAGTTTTTAGGTAATTAAAAATAGGTCCGGGGTCCAATAAATTCCAGAAAAATTATCCTAAGTCCAGTTTTTCATTTTACACCCAAAAATATTATTTTCATAATATTTTAATGTTATTTATTATCAATTAAAAATTATGTAATAATTCAAAACTCTGAATTTAATTACAGGAAATACCCAGAAAATTCCAGAAAATTATGAAAAATCCTAATTTAAAATTATTGCAAAATCTGGGGGTTTACAAAACTATACAGAGTATTTCAAAATAAAAATTCTCATAAAAATTTACTAGTTATTTAATTATTATTCTAGAACAAAAATTTGGGTAGCAGATGCTACAACTACCCCCCTTAAAATATTTTTGTCCTCAAAAATCAAACAACACCAGTAATTGATTATAAGAGTATCATATACAATTAACTCTTATAGGTAAAATTTAAAGGAAGCTATATCATTAATAGTTATGTCAACCATGGTATACTAAGTATTTACCCTATTTAACAACTATAACTTGGGAAGGCTCGACAAACTTGGCATCCTCGAATGTGGGACTATTGTGAGACTTTGTCTCATAGTATCTATATTGGTATATGGATACGTATTTTGTACTACATGTTTTATTTTCTAGATTTTGTGGGATTTTAAAACTTAGCAATTTTGATTTTTTTTTTCTTGACCGGTATACCGATGGTATACTATGGCATACCGATGGTATACCGATCGACAGATATTACTTTTTATTTTGAGATATTTTTGAGATATTTTCATGAATACTATTTAGATATTTTCATGAATAGTATTGACTCACCCTATTACCATTGGATATATGGTTTTCTTTTGAGTGGCTAGGATTGATTTGAATCATTACGTAGATCGCTGATGTGGCAGATCCTACGATCACGATTAATTTCCACCCTTTATATATACAACTTGGTTTTCTCCCTCCTCTCTTTTTTCTTTCACTCTTCCTTCTTCATTTTCTCTCCGAATTTCTCGTGGAAGCTTAGAGCTTAAGGCCTAGGAGTGTGGTTTCTGAACCCCTCTTGGTAGTGAAGTTGAAGATTTAGGCTGGGAGCTTGACCTTAGGCAAGTACATCTTGCCAAAAATTAGAAATTACTTTATTTATTATAGTTTTTGCTTCCCTTGATTTTATATGCTTAGAATTTTATGGTACTTGCTTTGTTAATAATGATTCTCTCGTAATTTTTAAACCTGTGCATCTTTCATAAATTATTTTGAGCTTAGTTTTGACTTTTTCTGTGAAACTCTGATATTTTTTATTTAGGGAACTCGATGTCGAAAACGATTACTAGAGTAATTGCCATGAGACTTAGTGGACATGCTATGTGAGACTTACCCCTAGTCTTGACCTCTTACCGGACCAATTTTTGTTAAGTTTTGGAACGTGATTTTGATTTCGATTTCGATATATCCGTCTTGATTGAACTTTTCCTTGAATTGCCTATGAAAACCGGAATATCGACGGTATACTGGAGTATACCGATGATATACTGAATTGGCTCGACTGGGAATCCTAGAAAGCTACTGTGACTTGGACCTGCATGCCGACGGTATACTGGAGTATACCAACGGCATACCGATTTGTTGGAATTGATTAGTTGTTGTCTTTTTTCTATATCTGGACCGGCATACCGATAGTATACTGGTCTGTACCGACGGTATACTGGTCATGTAATCTTTTTTATATGATTTCTTTTCTTGTTCTCTTCATTGCTTGCACCTAGCTTTTTTATGTTTACTATCTTGCATGTCTATTTATGTTTAATTGTCCTGATATCAACTTTTGTATAGTTAGGGGCTTTCCACCCTTGTATACATCCGTCCAGTACATGTTACCTATTGTTACTCTTGACTATGACCTTATTGTCTCATATTGTCACTCACAGACTGTCACCTATTGCATATTGTTTCTCTAGATATTGATTGTCACCCTAGATACAGATTGTCACTACATGTATTGATTGTCACTCTAGATATTGAGATTGTCCCCCATGGTCACTATTATCTATGATTGTCACTAAAATAACTGTTGTGACTTGTCTTGTCCTGGCGATTGTAACTGTCAACTCATTGTCTTGTCTTGCATACATATCTAGGATAGATTTTGCGGAATGTCACACCCAAAATTCTGAACTGAAACTGCTAAGGTTAATGACTAGATTATTAACATAGATCATTGGGAGGGGAGGTTACCTTGTTGCAGGCATCCCGGTGTTCTGATGCCACAATTTAGATATAGATTTGGAGCATGTCGTCGAGTAGGGCCCACTTCCAGCTCACCGTCGAGTGTCACATATTGTCACTATTGTTACTTATTGTTACCCCTGCGTGCGGAATATAACTCGTACAGACTGTAGTGCTTGTGACCAATAGGAGAACCTTGAAGTGCATATTCTAGTAACTAGGATTTGTGATAACCCTAGTTAGTTAACATATCAAGCCGTACTATTGGTTGGCTGTGCTTTATTAATTGTTACTATTGCTCGCCGGTGTCTTTGCTTCTCCCGTATTGTTCCCTTGTCACATGACGATGTATTTTCTTTTTCTACTGTTATTGTTCTTATCATTATATTGTTGTAGATATAGATTAGAACACATGAACAATAATGGGGGTGGTTCCTCCCTTTTGTCCTTGTTTGGTGTGAGAAACCATCCCTATTGCTTTTTACGGGTTCCGTTAGTTTTCATAGTTATTACATTCAGTTCCTTTTGTTCCTTTACCTGTTAGCTACTTATTCCATGTCCTAGATGTTGTCTCACATACTAAGCTCGAACCCTCGTATAGTATATGTCCACTGGCCTAGATGACTTTGCTTGTTCCTAGTCCTTGTTCCTGATCTCATATATGTTCTCGATTTTGTTCAGACACGTTACATGTTCACTTGTACACGTTTATTTTTCCCTTGCTCCATATTTATTTCTCTGTTACCAGTAGCTTACTATATATCACATGTCGCTTAGCTTATTGTTCTTCCTTCTCGAGATAAGTACAGTGGTAGCGCACGAGGCTCGATGTGCATTATTTACTTCTGTCTTATCTATTGATGTGTTAAGATAGTATTGGTTTTAGTTCATAGTTTTTTGCCTTCCTTTGTGGTACTTGCTATTGGGGGTCTGACCCCACAGGTTTTGCATGGCCAGATCTCGTAGCGGATCCAGAGGACACTCCTTATCCTCCGCTGGATGGTGACCACCCGGAGCACCAGGCTACTTGAGTGGGTTTCTACTTGTTCACCCACTAGATCCTGTACTATATATATTCTTTTGAGGTATTTAGCCACTGAGCACGTGTTTAGCTCATATTTTGGACTTTGAATTATAGCCTATGGGCATTGACAGGGTTAGCTTATTCTAGACTATGAGTTGATCATGTATGACTTATACTCTGCTAGTTCTTCATTTTGTAGTACTAGCTTCGTGATCATCTATGTATATATGGTTTGTGACACTTTACTATCTTGCTCATGAATATCATATTCCTTGTATATTGTTTATTTGCCTGTGATTGAGACACCTAGGATCGCTTGACCTATGATTGACTGCTGGATTGTAGTGTTAACCCCCATGTCTTACAGCTTTACCGTATATTTAGGGTACTGGTGTTCTCTAAGTATACGTAGTTGGCCGTTGTCTGCCCCCGCTGTCACTTCTCGTTCCCAATATACGTATTTGGAGCACATTTATTTTCTTACTAGCATAGTTGTATATTTTAGAGAGACTATACCCATTCTTTGGTTCACTTGGCTCTTGGTTTATTTAGTTTGGTTTGGTTTGATCATGAGTTGAACCCATGGTCCAAACCTCAAACCCTATATATATAACCCAACTTTATTCTCTCTCTTCTCATTATTCTTCTTCCATTCTCTCTCTTAGGTTTTCTCTTTCCCTCTATAGGTAAGTACACCTTGCATGAGGAATAAAAAAATCCTCTATTTTTATTATTCTATTAAGTTTATCATGTGTTTCTCCATACATTTAGAACTTGGTATTTTCGGTTTTGGTGGATGGATTAGTGTAGATCTAGATATTTAGTTAGAAGCTTTTTATGTGTTCTTGAGTTTTCTTGGATTTTAATCTCTTAAAAATTATGTTTTCGAAAACTTGCTGTTCTATGTTGATGAGCATTTGATTTTGAGTAGTTTATAACTTTACTTTGCTTAATTTGGACTTTATTTGAGGTTTCTATGGAAGAAAGATTTTTTTATTTTTGAGCTTTTGGCCATGGCCGAAAAGCTGCTGTTAGAGGAGACGAAGGAGCGCTATATGGCACGGCGTTCTATGTAGCCTGGGCTTCTTGTCTTGAGTCAGCATACGACCATCTTGTTGGACGCATGACTAAAATCTGCACATGCGTCCCTTGGCCAAATGCATGAAACTTGAACGAATAAAATTTTGCTAAGTCCCCAAAAATTTTATGCGGCCAAATGTGTATGCGGACAAGAGGAGTATACGACCTTGTCATCTATGCAGCCAGGAGCTATGTGACCCTCTTTTCTGGACGCATAACTTCTCACCGACTTGGCACTACTTTTTATGATTTTGTCTTTTCTCCCGACACACTTTTTGCATGTTACATCAGTCACATCTATCACTTTATGTTATTTTTTCTGACTTGCATTTATTTGATTATCACTTTGCACTCTTCCCGGAGAGTGGACTTTGCCTTACCTATGCATCCAAGTCATATATGCGGCCTAGACCTATATGCAGCCTGGACACATTTGCGGCCTCATGCAGCACCCTGTCTCATGCGGCACCCTGCCTATGCGCCTATTGTTCTTATATGGTACCAAATTTCTTGCATACGTTGGATACTTGCTTGGTTTAATATTTTTATTTTATTGAATGATTATGATGTTATGTGTTAAACTTAGAAATGACTTATATGACCCAGATTTGATCATGTGCTAAATTTGACTAAGCACCTGATATGAGCCCTGAAGATGTGGACTTATATGTTCTAACTTGCTAATTAAACTACTTTCTCTTGATCACCTTATTATACATTGGATAGAATAAGGGGCGTAGTTCAACTCGGGGGAAGGCCTACAATCCCGATCCTTGTTTGGTTTAAGGATTGTGAATATGATCTCGAGGGGTTCTCTACTCTTATCCTCATCT
Source organism: Iris macrosiphon (assembly GCA_036927795.1). Classification (NCBI taxonomy): domain Eukaryota; kingdom Viridiplantae; phylum Streptophyta; class Magnoliopsida; order Asparagales; family Iridaceae; genus Iris; species Iris macrosiphon. Next base: position 45,169 of record JAYESA010000299.1, read on the forward strand.
ATCGATATAATAAAGTAATAATTAATATGACTAGTGTTTAACTGTCCTATCTTGAATAACTTGCTACTTGATAACTTGTCCATGATCTTGATTCTAGATCTTGTTCATGTCCTGACTATTGTATCCGTGGTGATATACTTGATCGCACCAAGAGTACTACTTGATATATATAGTGAGTCTTCGTGCCACATACTCTTGTTACATGATATATGTACTTATTTTCTTGCACGGATCTAGTAGTTGGACAGTGACTTTAGCCGTGGCCAGATAGTATTGATTGTTGCATCACACTTGAGTGAATCCAGATTTAACTTTCGAGTGACAATATGGATTTGTATCAAGAGTACCCGTACTTAAAGTACGACATCTAAGAAGGAATGTTCATGTGACCACATGAGATTCTAATTAACCTAGGTTTAACTAGGCAACTTAATTTGTATAGTATTTGGAGGAAGCGATATCTCAAGATCGTGCATGTCGAACCACCCTAAATTAGCTGGAAGTAAAGGCTGGCCACCACGAATACTATATATCATCCACACTAGTAGAGTGTCATATCCGATTTAATTATAAGACCGAGCCAATATTTTTCCTATAGAAAGCCTAAAACTTTTACTGATTATTAATTAGCTCGGTGCCCCTGCAAGGGACTAGTACATTATTTTCACATATATTCTTGCTCGCATATCATTGGTTTATTTTGTGCTTCCTTTGTGGTACTTGCTATTTGGGGTCTGACCCTGAGGATCAAGCTTACTTCTCACTCCCTGATGTCACGCACCAGAAGGATGGTGCTGAGGGTTACGAGTAGGTTTCTTGTTTCACTGCTCATCTTTCCTAAACTATATTCTTTTTGGACGTTTAGCCAACCGGCACCTGTTAGCCATCAAATTTGGACACTAATTCCCTCTATAATATAATCAAACTACAACTGACTCATTGTCATATATACTTTTGATCTTGTATCTGGCATATCATTTAGTATTGTTAGATCTCTAGAATATTCTGATGCAGCATTTGGGATGTCTCACTGCTTATTATGAAATGTTCTATGTTATTGCTACTTGTTTGAATGATTGAGATATAAAAGTTCTTGGCCCTAGGGGACTTGATTGTAGTATGCACCCCCTTGTCTCTAGACAACCTTATCATATTGTGGGTTACTTTACTATTCCATAATGTACGGTTGGCTGAGTCATTTCTCCGCTCTCCAGTATTTTGGATCTGGGACGTGACAAAGTTTTAGTGGTGGCCCATGCAGGTCTATTTTTCAGACTTGTGGGGTGGCTTGATTATAAGAAATCTCAATTAAATATATTCCTCCTTAAAATCATGAATTCGTCTTCTCAAAACACATCTTGACTTCCGTACCATTGATTCCTCGATCCTTTCTCGTCCTGTTCTTGATTTATGTTGTGTCATTTTCCTTAGGGCTTCTCCAACATCGGTGGGTGGAGCACCAGCAATTTCAGTAAGGCAAGGACCGTTGGTCTACAGTGAGAGGCAACACCTATACCTGGAGGGATCAGGGTAGAACCAGTAGAGGAGCACGAGGAGCAACATGTACCAGAAATTCTAGTACCCCCGGTCGTGCCAACAATGCCAGTAGCACTTGATACACCGACATTACTGGAAATTATACGAGGAATGATGGCGATGCAACAACATCAGCAGCTTCAGCAGCAAGAGCAAAAATCTTGTTGAATCAAGGATTACAGACGACCTTGGAAAGAAGTATTAGAACAAATTTGGGGGCATCAGTGAGATTTTGCCGACTCAACCATAAGTACTTTGATGGCACGGAGGACGCTATTACCATAGATGCTTGGTTGCATAACATTGAAATAATACTGACAACAATGAAGGTTCCAGCTGAGGAATAAGTTGATCAGGTCTGATTACAACTCCAGGACCTTGCTAGAGATTGGTGGGCAGCAGAAGAAGTTGGATTAAGATAACCTATTTTATGGGACAACTTCAGGGCCCATTTCAGGGTTAAGTATTTCAGAGTGGTAGCACAGTATGATCTACAACAGAGGTTTATCAACCTCAAGCAGTCTAGAAGGATGGTGGATACCTACGCGACAGATTTCTGCAGGCTTAGCATATTTGCTCCAACTATGGTAGCAACAGAACCAGAGAGGGCGATGAGGTTTCAGTATGAACTTCATTTGGAGATTCAACAACTGGTAGAGGGCCATAACTACCAGAGTTTCAACGAATTATTGATCGCATCTAGATGACATGAGCTGACGATGCCGAGGTTAGCTTCAAGGATGGGAAGCCAGAAGAGGTCTTATGCACAAAGAAGATGAGAAGAAACAACACAGAGGATGTCAAAACCATTTCCTGATATTCACATTCATGACATAGTACCAAGGAGGCTAGTGGCATCGACAACAACAGCACCAGTTCGTCCGTATCAGCCGAGGCAGCAGTAGCAACAACGATTGGGAGCCCTAATTGGATGTACGTATTATGGCAAGGGAGGACATACCAAAGATGTATGGAGGGCAGCACAAGGATTATGCCTGCGATATGGTAGTCCAGATCATCGGATTGCCAATTGTCCAATGATGCAGAGGATTAAAGGTCCGGCACAACGGTTAATATTACCAGCACCAGAAGCAACTCAGTACAGAGGACCAGCATTGTCATTCAGGCTATTGGCTCAGCGTCCATTATCGATGCAAACTTAGATGTACAACCAGCAGAGGAATCAACAGTATGGGAAGTAGAGGCTACAACTGCGTATTCAAGGAAGGCAACAACAAGGAGCACATCAAGTCTCACGATTCGTCCCGAATAATCGGGCATGGGCCGTAGGTACATTCAGCTTACGCCGCTGCATCGACGATAAAATACTGTCTAGGTCTACTATACTAATGATTCACAATATATAGTGTCATCTCCATATCAATATGAATACTCAATTACAATAATCTAATGAAAGATTGAATTAGAAGATAATCCAGATAACACTAAAGAAATAAAACTAGACATGATCTGGGAAAGAAATACTAGCCTAGATCTCTATAATGTCACCTCAAGTCTATGGTGTAAGAGCAGTCATATCTATATAATCACTCTAAAATTCGGGGATGGAGAGCACAACAATCACTGAAAAATATTATCCAGTCAGGAATGGAGCAAAGTATACCTCTAACATCAGTTCCAATAAATGATAAAGACTATGTAACAGTAAATAGAGAAAAATACAAGATAAATAGAACAAGACCAAAAAATATACATGATATGGAAATGTTGTAAATAATATAAGAGAAATGAACATCATATACAAGAGTCAGGAAATACAACTAACTAAGTGAGTGAGTACTAGCTTCGACATATGACCGGCTTAGGAACTTGTACAGGAATCATGGCCTGGCTAATCACACGTGAAGTGTATGATTAACACTAATAGGGTACTTGTACAGGAATCATGTACATGGTGGGTATGATCACATATCTAACTAATACTCTCCAACCCCCGAATTGTATAGTGGATCCACACGTTACGATACATAATTCGTAGAGTAGGGGGACAACCTTCTCAGGAATTAGTATCTATAAATGTACAAAAATTATAGTACATGTACAGGAATCACAGGATATGTACAGGGTCCAACAAAAAATAATATCTCATGATGGGATCCAGGAATACACCAATCCGTGTAACATCGTGTCAAGAATCATGTATAACTATACTAGATACAAGAAACATAGAAGACATCATATACGAGAAACTGTTAAAGAATGTACTCGCCTGAAACTAGTTGCTAAGCAACTACAGTGTCCAAAACGGTGCCTCGAAGACCTATATAAGAAATACCATATCATTTGGGTGTATTGGAATGATAAACATGCTAAAATGAGTCAAGATATATTTGTTAGGCCATTTCTATGTCATACCAGTCAAACTAGGTCAATACCTTAATTTTATGTCCATACTTAACTTCTAGGTCGATTACAAGTCTATACTAGCTCATTCTAGGTAATACTAGGTCGTATGTAGGTTTCTAAGTCCATACCTTACTAATACTAAGCTATATTAGGTCCTAACTAAGTTTCTAGGCCCCTTTCTATTGCTATGATATCCATACTAGCTATATTCTAATTATTTAACCTACTACTATAGCTATACGCAATGTCTAAGTATCTTAGTACTTTGATACTCAATCAATACATACAAAACTTAGTATTCTAATACCTTGCTCAACCTCCTAATATCTAAACACAATACCTATACTTAAACTTAACACTATACTAACCTTGCCATTGCCTCATGCCCAAGGTACACACTAGTATCTTGATACTCTCAAACATCTTGATACCTACAGTGACCTACCTATGACACTTACTTTTAGTTACCCTCATATAAGGATACTCTAGTGTCATAACCTCTTACTTACACCACCAACCCAATCCTACTGTTTATACCAAAGTATCTTAGTTTAAGGTACAACCCATATCCACACCTTAAACTTATGTAATGTCTAACACCTTAGCTACGTTACCACATTACTAAATCTGAATACTCATGTGAACACTGATACACCTCCCAAGCACTACTGACACTCTCTTCACCATAGACACAAGGCTCCACTTACACCTGCACATGACTGCACCTTCACAGATCCAACATTGCACATTCTTGTAGTGCCTCCACTCATTCCCAGGTAGCTTAACCCGAACCAACTTCATTTCTTAACCTACTACTTTCATTTACCTGAACCTCCTTAATCCCAACTCAAATTGATACACACTGATACAACCCTATGTGATACTAACCACTGCTATATATATATGTACCACCTAAATACACTAGGATACAATCACATATAAAAACTCCAACCTCAATACCTACTGGTGTTCCTTTCACATACAAAGATGTGGTACATCATTACTTGAACCTCAACCTGGCACACATCAGTACTTACTTGGATGTAGGATACTCGTGTGCACCAGATCTGCACCTTTGCAATAACACACCTGCACCTCCACCTTGCAGACACATCTGAATACATTCCTAATTCCTGATACAGAGTTACATTGCATTGACACCTTAATGTGTACTCACTCCTATAGTTGCTCATCGATGCACTCACTGCTGTCCAAGACAATGAGCAACACCCTATACTTCCTCACCATCATCGGGGTGTATAAGTGCTCTCCTCTTCAGCTACTGCTACCGCTCTGACCCTTAACTTACCTCATTGCTCCCTAATGTAAACACACACATACACAATAGACCTAAAGTTGTTGTTGCTGCATGCTCTGCATATCCGAGCCCCCCACTAGTCTATTATTATTCTCCAAATGAATATAGTTGTTGTATGCAGCAAGGTCCCTCCCTTAACTCACTGTATCATACATGTTTATTTTTTTATTGCAATTCAATACAGAAACACAGACATCAGTGCAAGCACTACAGTGCAATGCACTCAAACACTCCCAATACTGACAACCCGAGCCTCCAACTGTGAATACACATCAGTGCATACAGAAAGTTCTTCTCCTTCCATACCCAAGCACACCCATCTACCACCCACAGTGAAACCCAAACCTCTTCCTCACTCTAATGATACACAATGAAAAACATAACACATCTACAATATATATATATAGTTCATAAATTATTTATATAGCATATATATATCTCTAACATTGTGAATGTAAACACACACTCACATCCCATTAGCATTTCACCAAGCACTTGTGATGCACACTTTGTGATACTCATAATACACACACTAACAAGTGTCAAAACCCCCAATACCTAACAAATACTAATTACACATATCAACTTCATTATTATATGACTAATATGATTAGTCACGATGGAATGTAAAGAGGAATTATACAAGTATGCACAAATACCCAAAATTGACCCCCGTATAACAGCGTATCACAAAGTATCATGATACGGCATTCTCGTATCCAATTATGGATACGTTGCTAGCCTTACACAGTCAATCTAAGTTTAATTAGACCTAATTATCCAAATAAAAATATTTGGTGCACCAATCTCGAAATTCTTCCAAATTGGATACAAATCTCAATGTAGAAGTCACAATAAGGGTCATTAGAAGCAAATTTTATGGGTAGCCCTAATGCATGGGTATAATCCTAATGCTCTAATATAATAAATAGAACCTAAATAGAGAAAGAATTTCAGAATTTACCTATTGGAAGATAGATTCCTAATACAAGACCAAGTGGACACGATTTGGACACAAGCTCATAGTCCAAAGCCTCATCTCCAAGTGCTTTTGCCAACCCCAAGCTTCTAGACTCCTTATATGTTGATTAGGGAAGGGAATGAAAGTAATTTGTGGACGACTTTGTGGAGGGATGACGAAATTTGGGAAAGAACTTGATTTAGGGAAGAACTTGAATGAACTAATGAAGAAGAGGGAGAATTCCTCTTCATATATAGGGCCGACCACTTGCCCTTCCTCCAAGCAATGTATATTGTCCATAATGCCCTTATTGGATTGTCATGAAAAAAGTTTTAACTATTGGAAGCTTCTTTCCCTAATGAGGGTTTAATCTAATATCTATTTAATGAAAATGGTTAACTTAAATTGGGTCCAATGTGACTAGTCTGACCACTTGTCCAAGTTGTCATGCCAAGTCTAGTTAAGTCCACTAGTGTCATATCTAATCAAATAGCCTAATCACTATAATAATATTAGTCACAATATATATATAACATGCACATTATAAATAAAATATATAACACAATATTTAAATAATACAAAATAACAAAAATACTCCTCTCTCGGAACTAGGTAGTTACAATCCTACCCTCCTTAGAAATTTTTTGTCCTCAAAATTTAAAACACCTCATCCCCTCTCTTCTGACTGGTCATATCCTATTCATCATAATCCTCACTATGGGCAAACCCCCAACAATCATGGTCTATGAAAGTCTTATCTAAAATTATATAACATATAATTCTATGGAAAGAAAACAAACATGCATGGTTATGGTCTCTAGCTGTCATGACTTACAATGGTCTCTAGCTGTCATGACTTACAATCTCTATTAAGGGTTTCTACTGACTATACTATAGCACAAAATTACTATTGCAGCTAAAAGATATTATAGGATCACACAGCTCAATAGACGAAAAGGAAAGAAAAAGAAGGAACAGAACAAAACCTGCTAACCCAACACCTGTAGCATCGGTCTCTCGACCATTATCACAAAAGCCTTGTCCCGCTGGGGTGTCTCCCTCTGCTGGTGCGGAGCAATTTGCTGTGCCACAGGTAACCTAGCTGGACCTCTTACTTATCTTATACTAAGCATTCACTAAGCATCATCCTACCCAAGGTACTTAATATCAAGGGTTACCACTTCTAATACTAATGATATACTATGGTTCTAGGCAATGTACTCACTTAACTCACTAGCACATACTACCCATGATACTACACTAAGACTTCTAAGTTATTATCTATAGGATACCTATCCAAATTTTTGACACTATCTATCACATGACACTAACTCCTATACATGACACTCATAGGATATCTCCTACTAAGGTACTCAAGGATCTCTTTATTAACCACTAGGTTACCCATATTTTGAATGCTTCTGATACTTGAGATGCTCTGCATCTGGACACAAATACTCCTCCTATCTTGGTATCCTGATACTAACCAATAAACTGACACTTAACAGTTCCTCTAGTCCAATCACTTGGTATCAATATAAATATATATAGATACTTTTACCGACTGAACTTACTCTCATACACGTTACTCCTCATATTCTCCCTACCTTGAACACCTGCAGTCCTACTCCAAAATATACTCTACATCAGTATTATCCTGGCACACTAACTAATACTGTCACTCTCAAGATATTCACTGATACTAAGCTGATACATTACACATACCGCATAATACTCATCTTAAACCTGATGCACCTTGGACTCTTGCACTCTCTAGGCACTCTCACTAATTTCATAACTGTCCTTAACTCATGCACTTAATAATCTATCCTACATGCTTAACACTAAGCTACCCACTGGCTCACTATTGATAATTCTGATACTAAACCCCCATTACATGATACTCATGAAACACCCACACTTTTACTTCGCTTCACCACGCATGCTTTCACTAACACATCCACACCCCTATGTACTAGGTGATACACCCATACTAGACACATACATGTGCACTCACATCTACCGTCACCAATGCTAATTCCCAACATATATCACAAATCCTATTACCTAGCACAATACATACTAACACCATCACACTCATCTATACACTTATGGGTACCACTCTATCATGGCACACTCACTAATACCTTTCGTGAATACACATTTTTCACATAACCAAGTGTCAAGCACCAATAGAATATTGATGCTCCCTTAATACTCAAAATAATTTCATGATATTCAATTGCTACTTGGATCTCTCACTATATGAATCTATATCTATCTAAAATATAATGGATGACATGATACCAATACTTAGAATCATAGATTGGTATACTACTTTCCTTCTGACAACTCACTTATTTCTAATACCATGATACTAAGCACTAACTATACTCTGACACCAATCTTGATCTATTGTTACAAATGGTACTACACTATGAGTCACTTCTAGTCTTATACACTGATACCTGATACTCATATACCCAACCAAAAATCACTCTCAGACTCACAAGCTACACTCACTACAACCAATACTAATACTCAACTTGACATAACCTATCTGCAAGTTACTAAACTACTACACTATCCAAGAAAGCTGCCTCAGGAACTAATGAAGGTGAAGCTCTATAAGAACTAACTAGAGAAACTAAATATATCTCTATCCCGAGCTAGTAGGGTGATGAAACAAAACTCAATGATAACATGGTTGAATGCTAAAGATGATGTATTAAGAACCAATTGAAGATCCAATCTGATAATCATACACGTCTATCCAAAATTATGCTACTCAGAATTCTTGCCATGCCAGTAAGTATAGCTGCGATAAACAATAGAGTCCATAAATAAGGTATGCACCTCTATAATCATGTTATCTAGAATCCTTGCTGTGCCGACTAGTATAGCTGCAAGAAACTTTAAATTCCATAACTAAGATATGTATATCCAAAATCAGGTCTCTACTTTTCTGCCATGCCAATTAGTATGGCTGCGATAAACTTTGGGCTCCATAACCAAGGCAGACGGTTACCTTTCTCACTATCCTCATCAAAATATGTCATCAGAATATACCTTAATTCAGTCCATAAAATTTATCTCGATACAAGAATAAAATCCAATAATGAATATCAAGAATCAAATTCAACAACGATCAAGTGAGGGTAAACGGGAACAAGTGGAATCATATTTCGAATTTAAAGTTTATAGTAAGATTCTCAAGGGTCGTCCCAGGAATCTCTCAAGGAATCTTAATTTGTTATTGAGTATTCTCTCATCCTATATCCTATCGCAGGCTCGCAGTAGTACAACTAAGTCGTTGTACTACTACGATATCGCACTAGTTGCGAAGCCTGACCTGCATGTGCTACCATAAAAATGTGTCATGACCCATCCTGAATAATCCGGCATGGGCCGTGGGTACGTCCAGCTTACGTTGCAGCATCGATGGTAGAACGTTGTCTAGGTCTACTATACTAATGATTCACAATATATAGTGTCATCTCTATATCAATATGTGTACTCAATCACAATAATCTAAAGGAAGAGTGAATAAGAAGATAATCCAGATAACACTCTAAAAAATTAAAACTAGATATGATCTGGAAAAGAAATACTAAACTAGATCTATACAATGTCACCTCAAGTCCACGGTATAAGAGCAGTCTTGTCTATAGAATCAATCTGAAATCCTGGGATGGAGAGCACAACAATCACTGAAAAATATTATCTAGTCAAGAATGGACCAAAGTACACCTCTAACAGCAGTTTCAATAAATGATAAAGACTATGTAATAGTAAATAGAGAGAAATACAAGACAAATAGAACAAGAGAAAGAACTATACAAGATATGTCAATGCTGTAAATAATAAAAGAGAGATGAACATCATATGCAAGAGTCAAGAAATACAACTAACTAAGTGAGTGAGTACTAGCTTCGACATGTGATCAGCTTGGGAACTTGTACAGAAATCATGGCCTGGCTAATCATACATAAAGTGTATAATTAACACTAACATGGTAGTTATAAATAAATTATGTATAGGGTGGGTATGATCATATATCTAACTAACACTCCTCAACTCCCGACTGGTATAGTAGATCCAACCATGATATGTTACGATACAGGATTCACAGAGTAGGGGGCCAACCTTCTCAGGAATCGATATCTATACATGTACAGGAATTACAGGACATGTACAGGGTCCAACAAAAAATAACATCTCATGACAAAATCCAGGAATACACCAATCTGTGTAATATCATGTCAGGAATCATGTATAACTATACTAGATACAAGAAACATATAAGACATCATATACAAAAAGCTGTAAGAGAATGTACTCGCCTGAAATCTAGTGCTGAGCAACTACGGTATCCAAAATGGTGCCTCAAAGACCTATATATGAAATACTATGTCATTTGGGTGTATTGGAATGATAAACATGCTAAAATGAGTCAAGATATAATTTCTAGGCCATTTCTATGTCATACCAGTCAAACTAGGTCAATACCTTGATTTTAGGTCTATACCTAGCTTCTAGGTTGATTATAAGTCTATACTAGCTTATTCTAGGTAATACTAGGTTGTACCTAGGTTTCTAAGTCCATACCTTACTAATACTAAGCTATATTAGGTCATAACTAAGTTTCTAGGTTCCATTCTATTGCTATGATATCCATACTAGCTATATTCTAATTATCTAGCCTACTACTATAGCTATACCCAATGTATAAGTATCTTAGTACTTTGATACTTAATCAACACATACAAAACTTAGTATTCTAATACCTTGCTCAAACTCCTAATATCTAAACACAATACCTATACTTAAACTTAACACTATACTAACCTTGCCATTACCTCATGCCCAAGGTACACACTAATATCTTGATACTCTCAAACATCTTGATACCTACAGTGAATACCTACCTGTGACACTCACTTTTAGTTACCCTCATATAAGGATACTCTAGTGTCATAACCTTTTACTTACACTACCAACCCAATCCTAGTGTTTATACCAGAGTATCTTAGTTTAAGGTACAACCCATATCCACACCTTAAACTTATGTAATGTCTAACACCTTAGCTACCTTACCCGATTACTAAATTTGAATAATCATGTGTAAACACTAATACACCTCCTAAGCACTACTGACACTCTCTTTACCATACATACAAGGCTCTACTTACACCATGTGCATGACTGCACCTTCACAGATCCAACATTGCACATTCTTGTAGTGCCTCCACACATGCCCAAGTAGCTTAACCCGATCCCCCTTCAGTTCTTAACCTACTGCTTTCATTTACCTGAACCTCCTTAATCCTAACTCAAATTGATACACACTGACACAAACCTATGTGATACTAACTGTAATGCCCCACTTCTAATGGTCTACTTATGGAACACTTGTTACTTTGACTCGGTTGAAAATCGAGTCTCGGAAAAACCTTACCGCCAAATCAACACGGACAAAATGCAATGAACCCTTCAAAATGATGGAACTGCTTCTATTAAAATGAGTCCAAGAGTTTTTGTTGGTTATTTTGCTGCTTGATTTTATGTTACTTTGTGTTTTGTCTTGCTTTTGATGACTTAGTTTTCATGATTCGCTTTTCTCGCTTGGGCATTCTTTTCAAATCGTAAGAGAAAGAGATCGAAGGATGCTAACCAAGTGTTATTGCAATTTCAGGACGCATAACCAAAGAGTGACCGTTGCATAAGGATGTCCCATTCTCTCGTTCTATTCAATCAGAGAGTGGCTTCGGCCCTTCGATGAATCCTTATCTGGACGCCTAATAAAATGATCTCTAGTTCACTTGAATTGCTTATTTCAAATGATACCTCACTAACAAGATAAGTCAAAAAAATGAACTGCATGCTTGCAGTATTATAATTATGCTTTACTATCAATTATGTTGCTTGTCCCTCGTTTCTATGCTGTGCAACCTAATTTATAGCAAGTTCTTATGTTTTGAACATGATCTGTGGGATAAGAAAGAGAAGAATAAACTCATTTATTTTATTGTTCACCTATGCATTGTAGTATCTTGTCTGCTAAATATTTCATGTCATGTATTGGTCTCGGACAACTTGTGCACAAGGTTCATCTCTCAAACGGTTCCTGGGGCACTAGGAATCGGTCGGTCCGGAAGAGATTTTGTTGTATCCTGAGGTATACGGTCCTTGTGATCTAGTGTTGTATTTTGTCTATTAGTGAAGAGCGGAACCATGATGTCAAAGCTGCTAGCATTCATGTGTGTTAGTGAAGAGCTAAATCTTGAGTCACCGCTGCTAATCATGGGACAACCCATGGATCATCATGTAGTTAGGTCGCATGCTAGGTTTACCTTCTTGTATACCTAATATTTGATACCAAGTTTGATACATAATTTAGATACACATATGCAAATTATTACTAACTTGTGTGTCTACTGCAGGGATAACCGCTCGACCGTGGGTAAGATTTATCATATGCATAGTCTATCTATTGTCTATGTTTTCTTGCATAAATCGTTAAATAAAAACTAGACAACTAGAAAGATCACCTAATAATGCTAGCTTCACATGCTTACTTAGTGTAGATTTCAAGGTGAGTTTGGCCACGGTCGCTCACCAGTACATGTTGTAGTATCGACCCACGTTTGTGGGCAAATCTCCAGGTTCTGGCAACGACAGCTTGGCGAGCATTTTGAACCAGTGCTAGCGCATCCATCCAGCGGAATAGTGCTCGTACTGTTTCCTTAGCTTTCCTCTCCCGTGTGCAAACTGCTCTTCTGCTAGTAGTTTTAATTTTGTTCCAATTATAAGGACATGATGTATGGGCGTTGTGGCTAGTTTTGGGTTTGTAAAAAGGGATATAGCCATCTATGGCTTATTTTGTAATAAACCAAGCAAGTACTTTGTAATCCAATCTTCAAGTATTCAATAAAGAAAGTATTTTGTGTTCCTATCAAATGTGTTCAACTTTGGTTCTCTGTATTTTGAATCCTGTGCCTCTATATATATGTATATTTTTTTCTAACTTGTGTTTTGTGCAGGTACTATGCCTGGTGCAAGTACAACTTAGGCTTGCTTGACATCGTGCCCAAGCGAGGACGATCGGCCCTTACGGGATCGGGGCATGACAATAACCACTTATATATATATATATACACACACACACACATATATATATATATATATATATATATATATATATATATATATATATATATATATATATATATATATATATATATATATATATATATATATATATATATACTATGATACAATCGTATATAAAAACTCTAATCTTAATACCTAGTGGTGTTCCTTTCACATACAAAGATATGGTACATTATCATTTGAACCTCAACCTGGCACAAATTAGTACTTACTTGGATGTAGGATATTAGTGTGCACCAGATCTGCACCTTTGCAATAACACACCAGCACCCCCACCTTGCAGATACATCTAAATGCATTCCCAATTCCTGATACAAAGTTACATTGCATTGACACCTTAATGTGTACTCACTCCTACAGTTGCTTATCGATGCACTCACTGTTGTCTAAGACAATTGGCAACACCCTATACTTCTTGTAAGACCCCTAATCCTAAAAACCGTATTTTTATTAATTATTTAATTAAATTATAGTAATTATGAGCTAAATAGAGGAAATATATTTTATTTAATTTTTATTCGAGAAGTTTATGCATCTAGGGGATTTATGGGGCCATTATAAAATTTTTCTAATTTATTCCGTGTAGGAGACCCTTTGGACAGTTGCTAGCTCAACCGTATGCACCAATATAATTCTTAGAATTTTCTGTGAATAGATATGTATATATATTTATAATTCCTATTGGATATTGGATATCAAACCGAAACCCAAACCCACTACCCGCTTGAATACGGACCCATTAGGAGAAGGAAATATCAACAGTAGCAGTAGAAATATCAGCAGCAGCGGTAGCAAAAACCAACTTTGCTTACCCCTTCCCTGCGCATGTGAGCCATCCTATTCCACCACCTCTAAACCCTATTATTACTAAACTCTACTCCAAACCGAACCCAAAAACAAACAAACAAACAAACAAACAAAGAAACAGCAGCGGCAGTGGCTTTTAAGACCACTAAATTATTTCCCCCACCGCCTCTTATTCTCTCTATATATTCAAACTCTTCCAAAACCTTAACCCTACTTCTTACACTAAACTAACACACTGCTTTGGACGTGTACTACACGGAATTCTTGCTCGGCAAGTATACCTTGCCATCGTACTATTATTTACATTCTAGCTGATATATGCATGTTTAATTCTGCTTATATAGATATTTATTTATGTAGATTTTTGGACCCACTTTATGAGACCACCCTATCATTATGGAGCATCACTAGGTTCATTGGCCGGGACACAGTTGTTACACGAGTTATGAGTCTCATATAGATCACGGACTGCGTGACAGGTCTAGCCTCCTGTACGTATGAGCCGTGCGTTAGGAATAACTGCTGATAGAAACTTTGTATGCTAGCAGACCTGGTAGTTATTTAGAGGTTTTATCATGTCATGGAGGTGGCATGCTTAGAGCATGGGGTGGGGAGAACAACAAGTAAGGCGTTTGGGCTCCTTTGCACTTTTCTCCTGTACGCCCGGATTCTCCGTCGGAGAAACGGGTGATGATGACCACTATATATTGCAGGCGGCCTCTGCCGTTCAAAAGAAGGTATGCTTGTAGGCCCCTGATTCTCCGAGAGAATCATACCAATCCCATTTATGGCCAGATATCTCACGTGTTGGAAAGTTGTTCTCAAACTGCATTCACTTAGACGGTTAGGTGACCCATTGGATGTTTATATTTCAGTACTTATTGGCATGTTATTATGTATCTTATTACATCCCTCTGAGGACCTGGTCCCTTTCCAGATATGTACGAGCAGGAGTATCCGCAGGAGTACAGACCTGGACCTGACTCTACTTACCTGACTGAGGAGGTCTTACCCTCAGAGTAGCTGTGATTATTTCCACTGTTTAGAGATTTTGTTACTACTTCAGTATAGTCATTTTGTAGTGGATTCGTTTCCACCTGACTATCAGACTTGATACTCATCTTTTATACTCAGTTATTATTCAGCTCTTTATTCCTACTTATTATTTGTGCTGTGGATGAGATATAGATTATGTGTGACTTGTTGTGACAGTATATTACCACTGGTGGATTGGATATTCATGTACAACGTACGTGTGTATATGGTTTTCATATATTGGAGTTCATATACATACGACTGGGAGTGTTACGTATTCCTAGTCCTACGTATTTTGGGACTGGGGTGTGACATATTTTTTGTGGTGGCCCATGCAGGTCAAGAATATATTGTCTTGGTTACGTAACTGTACCAAACAAGCCTGCATATAGGAATAGAGTATAAGGATCTCATCCATGCTTGACTGAAACCCCATTCTTCCTTTCAACCATCCTGTGTTTAGATAAACAAAGTTTTACGCCGAAGACCCTTGACCCTGTGACCAGACCCTTTACCCTTGATGGCGTAAAAGCCAAATGACTGTCCTGTTGGCGTAAAAAGCCAAACTATGAAGAAGATTGTCTCCTTTACGCTGCGGTTATGACAAACTGCTACCCACACATTCAAATTTGTATATGACACATATCCCTTTATAAGATCATGACATGCAAGCCTCGTAGGTAACTGCCCCTGCGTAAAACTTGATGATTCATGAATAATAGATAACCAGCGTAGAGTAGCCTGATTAGGCGTAAAACGTAAGGATGGTGATGTGAGCGTGTTTGTCACAGCCTTAGCTTTCCCAGTCAAGAACCAATCTCGTGCATTAAATGCAGAGATATGCCTCGAGCCCTGTATCAGAAACAACTTTTGATGTGGCATTTGATTTTGCCTTATCTTGAGCGTAAAAACCCGTTTTTGTAGGCAGCGTATCCAGAAGACTCCATTTTCTTCCTTTTGAATGCGTAAAAATGACTTGTATCAAATATGACACTAAACGACAACCCGGATCTCTATGCAAAATTATCATCACAACCGACCTCTCGACCTTCGTGCAGTACCTTTGTCAGATGTCAGGTTCATTGATTTGTCTGACAAATTTATCCGAGAAATACAAAGAGTTTCTCGTACGACTTTACGCTGCAACGTATGCTAGAACTTTATGCAGGAGATTTTACGCGCATACTTTTTACGCTGGCAAATTTTACGCAGATTTTTACGCAGACTTTGCACAGCAATCTTTTACGCTCAGACTTTTTATGCGCAGACTTTACGTAGGTAGAACTTTACGCGGACAGATTTTACGCGCGAAAACTTTTACGCGGACAGTTCTGAAGTCTTACTTTATGCAACTTCTTTGAATCCCTGCTTTACGCCAAACTTCCTTGACTCTCTGTGTTATACGGACAGCTTAGCAACCTGTTTTACGCCTAACAACTTTGAAGCTCTATTTTACGCAGGGGGACTTCATGTATGTTGGGAGTTTTTACATAGGCAATTCCCCAGCATATTTCATGTTTCTACATTCTATCTAATACTTGCATCCTATTTTGATTCATGTACTTCGTCTAAATCATGGTGTACATCACTTGCAGAGAAATGGACATGCAGAAGGGATGTACTGTCACCGGTGGTGACACAACTCCTGGAGTCAATGGTCAGACTCAAGGAGAGACCTCAACCACTCCTAGACTTTTAGGACCAGATGGACAGATTCACAATCCAGTTCCATCTGATCTTCCCATTCCACCTAATGGGAACCTCCCAGTCTCATCAACACCGCAGGATGGCCAGGCACAACTGTTCCAATTCTTCCTGATGATAATACAGGAACAACGACAACAGGCTGCCACACTAGCTGCAGAGCAGAGACAGCAAGCATTAGAACAGAGACAGGAGTTCCTAGCAGCCCTTGAGAGGATGGGTGCACAGGCTACTGTACCATCTCAAGCACTAGTTCCAGAACCTCGAGCTAGAGTTGGATCAGTAAAGGACTTTGTACAGATGGGTCCAAGGCCGTACAAAGGCATTGAGAGCCCAGAAGAAACTACCAACTGGATTACTCACACTCGGAAGTTATTAGAAGCGTTGCAGCTACCTGCAGACCTATGGATGACGGGTGTAAGGACGCTTCTAGATGGTAATGTTCATCACTTGTGGGAATCCATGGAGAGCCAGCTAGGTACATACCAGACATGGAAACAGTTCTTGGAGTGCTTTCAAAGGAAGTACTTCCCGAACATCATCGGAGATGCATTGTACGATCAGTTTCTCCACCTGGAGCAGGGGAACAGAACAGTTAATGAGTACGATGCTGAGTTTAGTCACCTCAGTAAATATGGCGCTGCCTTGATACCAGATGACTTCGCTAAGGCTAAGAGGTTTCATCGTGGACTAACTCAGGAGCTACAACACTACACTAGCTCCCAGTCCCGAATCTCTTATGCCGAATTACTGACAGAAGCCAGATTGCAAGAAACCATCAACAGAGGAAAAGGAGGTAAGCTGAGGAAACAACAAGGGCCGGCAAGGACACAACAAGGAGGACCTATTAGACATCCTTTAGCTCAGCAATAACAGTACCAACACAGAGCAGGACCTTACCAGATTCTAGAGAAGCCCCAATGCAATTATTGTGGGAGACGCGGGCACATCTCAAGGGACTGTCGAATCCGTTTGGGACAGTGTATGAGATGTGGTTCTGGACAGCACCTGGCAAAAAATTATCCAATGCAGCAGACACTTCCACCGCCAGTACAGAGAGTAGCGCTTCCAGCACTGAAGCCAGCACAGCAAATAACTAGACCAGGAGCACCTCGACCTCCAGCAACAGGAGGATTTCAGCGAGGACCACCACTACCTACACAGGAGGATCAATTCGCGAGGGCCAGACAGGGACAACCCTAGAGGAATGGGCAAGCTTTTGCAATAAAAGTGGATGACATGGATCAGGAGATTGATGTCATAGCAGGTATCACTCTTGCTTTTACTTTTCCTGCTATGACATTGTTTGATACGGGAGCCACCCACTCATTCATATCATCTAGCTTTATTGCCAAACACAACATTGTCTCCACACCTTTATCTAGTTGTGTTAGAATTCTTATCGGAGGAGGAGTTGTACCTGTTAGTAAAATTTGTAGATCGTGTCCTATAATGATACATGGCAGAGAGATGAACGCCCGACTCTTAGTTCTTCCTATGCCATCTTTTGATATTGTGCTTGGAATGGACTGGCTGAGCAAGTACCACGCTTTCTTTGATTGCTTTGGAGGAATCATTCTTTTTAAGGTACTCGGCCAGCCTGAACTTGAGTTTGTACGAGGATCCACAGAAATCCTTGATGGTATGCAAATCGCAATGGACGATGTTGTCTATCATCCCATTATTTTAGAATTCCAAGACGTCTTTCCAGAAGAATTGCCAGGACTACCCCCAGACAGAGACGTAGAATTCTTAATTGAATTGACACTGGGAGCAGCACCCATAACATCCCATATTTATAGACTAGCAAAGAAGGAGATGGATGAGCTGAAGACACAATTGAAAGAACTAGAAGAGAAAGGTTTCATCCGACCAAGCGCATCACCTTGGGGAGCACCAGTATTGTTTGTACCAAAGAAGGATGGGTCAGTACGTATGTGCATTTACAATAGAGCCTTGAATGCAGTGACATCGAAGAATAAATATCCACTGCCACGCATTGATGACCTATTTAATCAACTTAGTGGAGCCAAGATGTTCTCGAAAATAGATTTGAGATCAGGATATCACCAGGTGAAGGTACGGAAGGAGGACATCCCGAAGACCGCATTTTGGACAAGATATGGACACTACGAGTTTCTGGTCATGCCATTTGGATTGACCAATGCTCCAGCTATCTTTATGGACTTAATGAATCGTGTCTTCCATCAGTATTTGGACCAGTTCGTGATCGTCTTCATAGATGATATACTTGTCTATTCAAAGAGCCACGAGGAGCACGAAAAGCACCTGCAGATTGTTCTAGAGACCTTGAGGAAATAGCAGTTATATGCAAAGCTCAGTAAATATGAGTTCTTCTTGGACAGAGTTTCATTTCTTGGGCATGTCATTACAGGAGATGGCATTTCTGTTGATCCAGAAAAGATCTCGACAGTCGAAACATGGCCTGTTCCTAAATCAGCAGCGGAGGTAAGAAGTTTCCTTGGACTTACGGGATATTACCGACGGTTCGTGGAGAATTTCTCAAGGATAGCAACACCTATGACTCGGTTGACTTACAAAGATCAAGAGTTCATATGGACCAACGAGTGTCAAGCCGCTTTCGAGGAGTTAAAGAAGCGACTAACCACAGCACCAGTATTGACTATTCCATCAGGATCAGGAGGATATATAATCTACAATGACGCATCAGGAAAAGGCTTGGGATGCGTATTGATGCAGCATGACAAGGTGATTGCATACGTATCTAGACAGTTACGAGTACATGAGAAGAATTATCCAACTCATGACTTGGAACTTGCAGTCATTGTATTTGCTCTAAAGCTATGGAGACATTACTTATATGGGGAACGAGTGAAAATCTATACAGACCACAAAAGCCTCAAGTACGTCTTCACGCAGAAGGAGTTAAATATGAGGCAACGTCGATGGCTTGAATTGATAAAAGATTTCGAAATAGAGCTACATTATCACCCAGGCAAGGCTAACGTTGTAGCAGATGCGTTAAGCTGGAAACCAGTAGCTTACTTCTTGACAACACAGAAGGAATTATTGGAGGACTTGCAAGGTCTTAGCGTTAAAGTGATATTACCCGGAGCAGACGGGACACTAGCCAACTTGAAGGTACAATCATCACTAGTAGAAAGAATCAAGGCAGCTTTGCCTACAGACGCCAGATTCCAAAGATTAAAGGAAAAGACAGAGGCCGGAGAGCAGACAGGATTGCACATTCATGATGACGGGACATTACGATGTGGTAATCGTCTATATGTTCCTAATGGAGAAATTCGACAGGAGCTAATGACAGAAGCTCATAGTTCGATATATTCTATTCATCCTGGAGGCACCAAGATGTATCGTGACTTACGACAACACTTTTGGTGGCATGGAATGAAAAGAGAAATTGCTCGCTTTATAACGAAATGTTTGGTATGTCAGCAAGTAAAGGCAGAGAACCAGAGAATAGCAGGGTTATTGCAACCACTTCCAATTCCAGAGTGAAAATGGGAGCACATTACTATGGACTTCGTCACAGGTTTTCCCAAGAGTCCAAATAGAAGAGATGCAGTATGGGTAATAGTGGACCGACTCACCAAGTCAGCCCATTTCTTGCCTTTTAGAGTTGGCCAATCTACAGAAGCTTTGGCTGACTTATATATGAGGCAGATCGTGAGATTGCACGGCGTACCCGTCAGCATTGTATCAGACAGGGATTCGTGTTTTATATCACACTTTTGGAGGAGCATGCAAGAGAGTCTTAGAACTCGTCTAAAGTTCAGTACATTTTATCACCCACAGACAGATGGGCAGTCAGAGCATACTATTCAGACATTGGAAGATATGTTGAGGGCTTGTATATTAGACTTTGGAGGATCATGGGAGGATCACCTACACCTTGTGGAGTTTTCTTACAACAATAGTTATCGGGCGAGCATCCAGATGGCTCCGTTTGAAGCATTGTATGGAAGAAAGTGTAGGTCTCCTATGTGTTGGAGTGACGTGAGAGAACGTCAGATTCTGGGACCAGAGTTAGTGGCCAACACCGTTGAGACAGTTAAGAAGATACAAGGACACTTGCGAGCAGCGCAAGACAGGCAGAAACAATGGGTAGACCTTCATCGTCATCCCTTGGAATTTAAAGAGGGCGATCATGTCTTCTTAAAGATATCACCTACCAGAGGCACCATTCGATTCGGAGGGCGCGACAAGTTGAGTCCGAGGTATATTGGACCATTTGACGTGCTAGAGAGAGTGGGAGAAGTGGCATATCGACTTGCACTACCACTTTCACTTGAGGAAGTACATGACGTATTCCATGTGTCGCAGCTCAGGTGATATGGGGCAGACAGCAGTCATATTCCCGACCATTCGAAGATCACCATTGGGCCGAGTTTGTCATATCAAGAGCAACCCGTGGGAATCCTTGATCGTCGAGAGAAAGTATTGAGGAACCAGTCTATTCTCTTGGTCCGCGTGGCATGGAAGCATGGCGCGCCAGGAGAATCTACTTGGGAGCGCGAGGACGACATGCGCCAACGTTTTTCGAACCTATTCATAGACCAAGGTATAAATTTACTCTGGTAATTTATATCTCCTACCATTCTGGACTTCTACCATGGCTTAGTTTTAATTTCGAGGACGAAATTTTTATAAGTTGGGTAGAATATAAGACCCCTAATCCTTAAAACTATATTTTTATTAATTATTTAATTAAATTATAGTAATTATGAGCTAAATAGAGAAAATAAATTTTATTTAATTTTTATTCGAGAAGTTTATGCATCTAGGGGATTTATGGGACCATTATAAATTTTTCCTAATTTATTCCATGTAGGAGACCCTTTGGACAGTTGCTAGCTCAACCGTATGCACCAATATAATTCTTAGAATTTTCTGTGAATAGATATGTATATATATTTATAATTCCTATTCGATATTGGATATCAAACCAAAATCCAAACCCACTACCCGCTTGAATCCGGACCCATTAGGAGAAGGAAATATCAACAGTAGCAGTAGAAATATCAGCAGCAGCGGTAGCAAAAACCAACTTTGCTTACCCCTTCCCCGCGCATGTGAGCCATCCTATTCCACCGCCTCTAAACCCTATTATTACTAAACTCTCCTCCAAACCGAACCCAAAAACAAACAAAGAAAGAAAGAAAGAAACAGCAGCGGCAGTGGCTTTTAAGACCACTAAATTATTTCCCCCACCGCCTCTTATTCTCTATATATATTCAAACTCTTCCAAAACCTTAACCCTACTTCTTACACTAAACTAACACACTGCTTTGGACGTGTACTACACATAATTCTTGCTCGGCAAGTATACCTTGCCATCGTACTATTATTTACATTCCAGCTAATATATGCATGTTTAATTCTGCTTATATAGATATTTATTTATGTAGAGTTTTGGACCCACTTCATAAGACCACCCTATCATTATGGAGCATCACTAGGTTCATTGGCCGGGACACAGTTGTTACATGAGTTGTGAGTCTCATATAGATCACGGACTGCGTGACAGATCTAGCCTCATGTACGTATGAGCCGTGCGTTAGGAATAACTGCTGATAGAAACTTTGTATGCTAGCAGACCTGGCAGTTATTTAGAGATTTTATCGTATCATGGAGGTGGCATGCTTAGAGCATGGGGTGGGGAGAACAACAAGTAAGGCGTTTGGGCTCCTTTGCACTTTTCTTCTGTACGCCCGGATTCTTCGTCGGAGAAACGGGTGATGATGACCACTATATATTGCAGGCGGCCTCTGCCGTTCAAAAGAAAGAATGCTTGTAGGCCCCTGATTCTCCGAGAGAATCATACCAATCCCATTTATGGCCAGATATCCCACGTGTTGGAAAGTTGTTCTCAAACTGCATTCACTTAGACGGTTAGGCGACCCATTGGATGTTTATATTTCAGTACTTATTGGCATGTTATTATGTATCTTGTTACATCCCTCTGAGGACCTGGTCCCTTTCCAGATATAGACGAGCAGGAGTATCCACAGGAGTACGGACCTGGACCTGACTCTACTTACCTGACTGAGGAGGTCTTACCCTCAGAGTAGCTGTGATTATTTCTACTGTTTAGAGATTTTGTTACTACTTCAGTATAGTCGTTTTGTAGTGGATTCGTTTCCACCTGACTATCGGACTTGATACTCATCTTTGATACTCAGTTATTATTCAGCTCTTTATTCCTACTTATTATTTGTGCTGTGGATGAGATATAGATTATGTGTGACTTGTTGTGACAGTATATTACCACTGGTGGATTGGATATTCATGTACAGCGTACGTGTGTATATGGTTTCCATATATTGGAGTTCATATACATGCGGCTGGGAGTGTTACGTATTCCTAGTCCTACGTATTTTGGGAATGGGGCGTGACACTTCTTCACCATCACTGGGGTGTATAAGTGCTCTCCTCTTCAACTACTGCTACTACTCTGACCCTTAACTTACCTCATTTCTCCCTAATGTAATCACACACACACACACACACACACATACACACACACACACACACAATAGACCTAAAGTTGTTGTTGCTGAATGCTCTGCATATCCGAGCCCCCCACTAGTCTGTTATTGTTCTCCAAATGAATATAGTCGCTGTTATATGCTGCAAGGTCCCTCCCTTAACTCACTGCATCACACATATTTTTTTTCTTTTGCAACTGAACACAGAAACACAAACATCAATGCAAGCACTGCAGTGCAATGCACTCAAACACTCCCAATACTGACAACCCGAGCCTCCAACTGTGAACACACATCAATGCACACAGAAATTTCTCCTTCCATACCCGAGCACACCCATCTACCACCCACAGTGAAACCCAAGCCTCTTCCTCATATATATATATATATATATATATATATATATATATATATATATATATATATATATATATATATATAAATATATATATACTTCATAAATTATTCATATAGCATATATATCTCTAACATTGTGAATGTAAACATACACTCACTTCCCATTGGCATTTTATCAAGTACTTATGATGCACACTTTGTGATACTCTTGATACACACTCTAACAAGTGCCAAAACCCCCAATAGCTAACTAATACTAAATACACATATCAACTTCATTATTATATGACTAATATGACTAGTCACAATGAAATGTAAAGAGGTATTACACTAGTTTACACAAATACCCAAAATGGACCCCCATAACATAGTGTATCATGAAGTATCATCATATGGCCTACTCATATCTAATTATGGACACATAGCTAGCCTCACATACTCAATCTAAATTTAATTAGACCTAATTGTCCAAATGACAAACACTTGGTGCACCAATCTCGGAACTTCCCTAAATTGGGCACAAATCTCAATGTATAAGTCATAATAAGGGTTATTAGAAGCTCAAATTTCTCCCTAAGGGTATCCCTAATGCATGGGTACAATTCTAATGCTCTAAAACAATAAATAGAACCTAATAGAAAAGGGATTTTAGAATTTACCTATTGGGAGATAGATTACCAATACAAGACCAAGTAGACATGATTTGGACATAAGCTCATAGTCCAAAGCCTCCTCTCCAAGTACTTTTGCCAACCCCAAGCTTCTAGTCTCCTTATATATTGATTAGGGAAGGGAATGAGAGTAATTTGTGGAGGAATTGGTGGAGGGATAAAGAAATTTAGGGAAGAACTTGATTTGGGGAAGAACTTGAATAAACTAATAAAGAGGAGAGAGAATTCCTTCTCCTATATAGAGCCGGCCACTTGCCCTTCCTCCAAGCAATGTACATAATCCACAATTTTCCAATTGGGTTGTCATGAAGAAAGGTTTAACTATTGGAAGCTTCTCTCACTAAAAATGGTTTAATCTAATCTCTATTTAATGAAAATGGTTAACTTAAATTGGGTCTAATGTGACTAGTCTAACCACTTGTCCAAGTTGTCATGTCAAGTTTAGTTAGGTCCACTAGTGTCATATCTAATCAAATAGCCTAATCACTAACAATAATAATATTAGTCACAATATATATAACATGCATATTATAAATAAAATATATAACAAAATATTTAAATAATACAAAATGACAAAAATATCTCTTCCCGGAACTATGTAGTTACAGCAAGGCCAAGGGCAAGCTTTTACCTTATCTTTGGAGGAGGATTTGGTATCAGGTGACGTGGTGGCAGGTAACATTCTCGTTACATCTTTTCCTGCCATAGCATTATTTGATTCGAGAGCATCCCGTTCATTTATATGTGCACGATTTGTGACACATATTGGATTTGAGTTTGAGACATTGCCAGAGAGGCTGAATATACTCATTGGTAATGGTCTCATAGGAGTTTGTAGAGTATGTTTAGCATGTCCAATTGTCACGCCCCAGTCCCAAATACGTAGGACTAGAACACGTAAGCATGCCAGCCGCATGGATATGGCAACTCCAACATATGGAAACCATAACCCATACGTACGCTGTAATATGAATATAAACTCACATGTGGTATATATAATGTCACAAGTCACAGATATGCTAATCTCATCCACACAACAAGTCGTAGAAAAGAAATACTAAACTAGAATAAGGAGTCTGAAATATCCAGAAAATAGTAGTCGGGTGGAGACAAATCCACTACCAATGACTATAACCAAAACTAAAATGAGAGAGGAGTATAAAGTCTCCAATATAAAATAATGTGAAGACAGAAGTGTATCAGCTAAAAGAGTCCATCGCCAGGTAATCAACGATGATCAGAAGGTAAGACCTCCTCGACAGAAAATAATACGTCAGGTCCAGGCCCGTACTCCTGCAAATACTCAAGAGCAGATACACCTGGCAGAGGACCAGGTCCTCAGAGGGATGTAACAAGATACAGAAAATATGAGCCAACTTGAATACAGTAAACATGTATATAATTTGAAAATAAATAAGTACGCTGTACAAGACAAACTATATGAATGCAAATGAGGACAACTTTTCGACGTATGGGCAAGGGTAGTCTACTCGATCTAAGCCTCACAACTCATGCACTCGTCCATGAACATCATCAGCCGGCATACCTCGGGGGTAGCGACCCTCGGACTCCATCAATCGACATACCTCGGGGGTAGCGACCATCGGACACGACCCACCATAGTGCGTGCTAGTGACTACGGTGTTACCAGAGTGATTAAAGCCCATACGCCTAATGATTGTCCTCTATGATACTAAGTGTCAAGTGTGTGTCAACATATCTAATATATAGTAATGACTGAAAAAAAACTACACATGCAGGAATAAACAGAAATGCAACAAATATAAAGAAATATAAATAGCATACAAAAGTACTGTAATAATTTGGCAAGGTATCTTGCCTGGCAAGAAGGCTGCAAAATGTAGTGTCCCAATGTCAATACCAAGAGTCAGAAGCTACGGCCTCAGAATGAACGTCTCCGGATGCTGAAATAAACATCACCAACGTTCCCAGAATAAGCAAAATAGCTAAAAAGCACTTCCCTTTCGTCCAATTTGGACACAGGGGCAAAATGGTAATTTCGGGTAAAAGTGGGGTCCACATGTGGCCCACTTTACACCGAAAAGCGTGCCAAAGGTAACAGTCTCTAAATAGGACAAACTATAGGTCAAACAACTCTAAATGTCAATACGAACTCAACGGTATGTCCAAATGTGGATTCCGATGGGCCGAACTCAATTTTGTCCAAAAAGTCAACTGTGGGGCCCGCCAATTGGCGATTTGGTCAACCGTCTCAGAATTGCGTGAAAATTGGGTCACAGGACCAGCGCGTTACCACAAGTCCAGTGGTGCAAGTTTTGTCGCAATATGACAAGCGTGCACAAAATACGTGCGAGTTCCACAAAAGTTGTGACACGGAGTGTGTCCGTGGATACGGCCTGATTCCGGTGCGCACACGCGTCCGAATCAGTCCCCAAAAATTTTCACGTGTCCGGTTATGCTGCGTGTACCATTTGGTACACTTGGTACACGGCGGGGCGGTCCCGTTTGGCGGGGCGCGCTCCGTTTTCCAACTTTTGGAAAACTGGAAAAAGTGGGTGCGCGCAGTTTTGTGACGAATATAATTATGTCCACAGCAACTAATAGCATAGGGTTATTTAACAAAAAATAAACTAGGTCATGTATTCTACAGGTATCAAAAATAATCACCGAATTCGGATCCCTGTGGTGGGAGATACGAACTCGGCAATATGGGTGGTCATTCTGGAATTCTGCGATTCCAGAATTCTGTCTGCTCGCGCCGACTTGGACGCTGTTTTTTACCTAGGGGTACACGTTTTTCGAGGTTGGCTATAAAACAAATATGGAAGAGGGTTAAGGGGTGATCATACCTGTGAAGACGGAACAGCGTTTGGTCGAGCGAGTCGACGGGAAACAATTCCGGAGCGAAGGTGCCTCGAGTGGGATTCTGCAAGGCGCGAGGTCGGAGTCGTCGGGATGGTTGGATGGCTTGGCGGGGCTTCTCTGGCTGCGGTGACGGCTCTAGATGGGAAGAGGAGGTCTGGAGATTTAGGTTAGGATTTTTGTGAAATAATATATATATATATATATATGTATATATTATAGGGAGAGAGAGAAGGATGCGGATGGGTTTGGACGCGGGGTGAAGGGTCGGGTCTCCCTGGGTTAGCAAGCCGCATATATTGAAGTTGCTGCATGGCTATTAGCAATTGCTAAGTTACTTTAAGTTGTTGATAGCAGCGGGTCCACGTGGGAGCAAGTCTAAAGGCTGAAGGAAAATAGCAAATTTGCTAAGGAAATAAGAATAGTAGTTTAGGAATGTTAGTATTATTATTATATTATTATTAATAGTTACTTTCTTATTAATTCTTTTACTTTCTTTCTTTTTTTAATATATATATATATATATATACATATATATATATGTATATATATATATATATATATATATATATATATATATTCACACATAAGAAAATTTATAGATTAGGGTAATGCACATCGTTAGGCTAGCAACTGCTCAAGGGGTCTCCTACATGGAATAAATTTCGAAAAATTCCTGATGGTCCCATAAGTCCTCTAAGTGCCCGAACACCTAAAATAAAAATTATTAAAAATCTATTTCTCCTATTTAGCCACTAAATACTATATTTAAATTATTAATTACCAATAAAAAATAATAAATACGATTTTTTTTTTGAAATAGGGGTTTTACACCAATCATAGTGTGTGGGTATTTATTACCTGCAAGGTTGATCGAGTCCCCTATGGATAACTTCAACGTTATTTTAGGCATGGACTGGTTGAGAGACAGTCATGCAATAATAGATTGCCGTAGGGGTAGAGTATTATTTAACATCCTGGGCAATAAAGAGTTTATCTTTAACAGAACGGTGAATGATCAGCATTAAGGTGGCATTGCAGCAGTAGCAGGAGTTGAAGATCAGTTTCCCATAATAATTGAAGAATTATTTGATATATTTCTGGAAGAGCTTCCAAGATTACCCCCAGTAAGAGAAGTTGAGTTCTGCAAAAAGTTTAAACCAGGAGAAGAACCAGTTTTCAACAAGGTCTATCAGATGTCATCAATGGAACTTAACCAGTTGTATCAATATATGGAAGATCTGAAGACGAAGAAGTTTATTCGGGCTAGTTGATCACCATGGGGAGCACCATAACTTCTAACAAAGAAGAAGGATAGTAAGACACGGTTGCGTGTTGACTATAGGCAGTTGAATGCCTTAACAGTGAAGAATAAGTATCCATTGCCTAGGATTAATTATTTATTTGACCAGTTGAGTGGAGCAAAAATATTTTTCAAGATAGACCTTCGATCAGGATATTATCAAGTGAGAGTCCCGGAGAAAGATATATCGAAGACAATATTTCGATCTTGATATGGGCATTACAAATTCTTAGTTATGTCAATCAGATTGACTAATGTACTAACGATATTTATGGATTTGATGAATCGTATCTTTATGCCATACCTAGATTAATTTGTAGTGATATTCATAGACGGCATTCTTGTCTACTCCAACAATGAAGAACAGCATAAAAAATATCTTCGAAAAGTGTTGCAAGTTCTGAGGGAGAATCAGTTGTATGCTAAACTCAATAAATAAGAGTTCTGGTTAGATCATGTGTCATTCTTGGGGCACATCATCTCAGGAGCAGGAGTGTCAGTGGACCTCAAGTAGGTTGAAGCAGTTAAGAATTGGCCAGTCTCGAAGACAGTAGCAGATGTGCGAAGTTTCTTGGGATTAGAAAAATATTATCGGAGGTTATGGCAGACTTTGCATGGATTTTAGCGCAAATGACTCGTCTAACCCACAAGGAGGTAAAGTTTGTTTTGTCGGTAGAGTGCCAAGCAGTATTTGAGAAGTTGAAAGAGAAGTTGATATTAGCACCGATCTTTACACTTCCAGTTGGATCAGGAGGATTCACAGCTTATTGTGACGTATCTGGGAAATGACTTGATGTGTATTGATGCAACATGAGAAATTAGTAGCTTGTACGTCTCGACAACTTCGAGATCATGAGAGCAATTATCCAACACATGATTTGGAGTTAGCAGCAGTAGTGTTTGCTCTCAAGTTATGAAAATATTACCTATATGGCGATTGGGTGGAGATATTTACATATCATAAGAGTTTGAAGTACATATTCACCCAGAAGGACCTGAACATAAGACAGAGGAGGTGGCTAGAAGTTTTTGGGGATTACGACATAATACTTCAGTATCATCCAGGCAAGGCAAATATAGTGGCAGATGCTCTAAGTAGGAGAGGCAACACATTCATCTTGAAAACTCAGAAGCATATTCTAGAAGATCTTTGAGAGAGGGGCATCGAGCTAGTACTACCTCAAGAAACAGGAATGCTAGCCAGTCTTTAGATATAGTCAACTTTGGTGGAGAGGATCAAGGCGGCTCAAGCAGAAGATTCTCAGATTCAGAAGCTTATGACATAATATGAGTCAGGCCTTAGGAAGGAATTAAATATTTATAAAGACGGAACACTCAGATTTGGATATCGTCTTTGTGTGCCAAGTGGAGATATCAGATAGAAAGTAATGATCGAGGCACACAATTCCCAATATTCTATTCATCCAGGAGGCACAAAGATGTACCATGATATCAAGCAACATTTCTGGTAGAACGGAATAAAAAGAGAGAGAGGGCTCGATTTATTTTACGATGTCTCGTATGTCAGTAAGTGAAGGCAGAACAACAAAGACCAGCATGATTATTACAACCACTGCTTATTCTAGAGTGAAAGTAAGAACACATTACGATGGACTTTGTGACCGGTTTACCTAGATCCTCTACTGGGCGTGATGTAGTTTGGGTGATAGTAGATCGACTCACGAAAGTGACACACACACACACACACACACACACACACACACACACACACACACACACACACACATATATATATATATATATATATATATATATATATATATATATATATATATATATATATATATATATATGGTATAGGTTATTAGCTAGTTATAGTTGATATTAGCTAGTAACTTAATATTATCCAACTTACCTTGGATATTAGCAAGGTAATGACTAGTCTTGGCCTAGAAAACCTAGGTATAACCTAGTTTTGACTAGTGTTGCCTAGTTTGACCCTAAGAGTCAACCCTTTAGGTAGTTTGACCTAGTTTGACTAGAGTGACCTAATATTGACCTAAAAATTATATTTTGACTCATTTTAGCTTATTTATCACTTCATTGCACCAAATGAGATAGAATTTCTTATATAAGTCAGTATGATACCAGTTCGGACACAATTTGATATTCATTGCTTTGGATCACATACGAGTACATTCTCTGATAGTTTCTATTATTTAATAATTACTATAATATAAGTATTTAGTAATATTTTATCTGATTCTTGACACTATGGTACACGGATGAGTATACTTAGATCCTCGTCATGATATATTATCCTTTATTGTTTACCTTGATATTTTATGTGACTATATAGACCGTGGTCATCGTACTTGTATTATAGACCTTGCATAGTGATTACCATATTGTGATGTGTCGTGATTTGGATCTATTGTACTAGTTGGGGGTGGCGGAAGTACTTGATAGATATGTGATCAAAAATCTTAAATATTGTATTGCATCATGTAGACAACAGCCAGTCATACACCTCATGTATGATTGTGTTACTCCATAGATAATCGCCAATCTTATATGATTGTGTTACTTATAGACAATAACCAATTATACTGTACATATGATTGTGTTATAGCCTTAATAGTAGACCTTGATAACCCAAGCCGATCACATATCTAACTAGTATTTTAAACACTTAGTGTAGTTTATTTCTTTTCTCTATTCTATTTCATTATGTCCAAATTATGTCTTATTGCTCCAGATTGTTTGTCTTTCTTTTCTACCATACTATGATATATGCTCATTATTCTCCTTGTCTTGTACTATATTTATCATTACTGTTTATAGTCATTATCTATTAACTTGGAACTGTATTGGGTTATACTTCGCTCCAATCATGACTGAATATATTTTTTAGACAATGACTTAGAGAATTGATGTCCGATATATTATGAACCACATGAGGGAGTGTCGACCATGGGCCCTGACATTCATGAGTGATTACCGAAAGGATTAGCCGGTGTCACTAGATACCTTAGCCATATTACGTAGCACTTTGTACTGGATTTGTCTCCAGCATGTTTTAGACATTGAGTTGTTGATATCTTAGACTTATGATGGTGTAGCTAGACTTATTGACTTGTATATTGCTGTTACTTCTCTAGTTGTGATATTTGGGATTCTATTCCTTTATATGTTATCGTGCCATTATCTTCCTCTAGTTATTATGATTGAGTATTACATCATTATCATATTGTCCTCCTTTGGAGTTGAGATATCATTGACAAGTTTATATATATTATTGTATGAGATAATTAGATAGTGTTATTGTCACGCCCCAGTCCCAAAATACGTAGGAATAGGAATACGTAACACGCCCAGTCGTATGTATACGAACTCCAATATATGGAAATCATATACACACGTATGCTGTATATGAATATGCAATCCATCAGTGGTAATATACTGTCACAACAAGTCACACATAATCTATATCTCATCCACAACACAAATAATAAGTAGAAATAAAGAGCTGGAATATAACTAAATATCAGGAATAAGTATCAAGTCTGATAGTCCGGTGGAAACAAGTCCACTACAAATGACTATACTGAAGTAGAACAAAATCTCTAAACAGTGGAAATAATCACAACTACTCTGAGGGTAAGCCCTCCTCAGTCTGGTATGTAGAGTCGGGTCCAAGTCCGTACTCCTGTGAATACTCCTGCTCGTCCATATCTGGAAAGGGACCAGGTCCTCAGAGGGATGTAACAAGATACATAATAATATGCCAATAAGTACTGAAAAATAAACATCCAGTGGGTTACCTAACCGTCTAGGTGAAATGCAACTTGAGGCAACTTTGGGCGTATGGAAAGTGTAGGCTAGACATATGCTGACGTAATTCACCAATCGTGACAACTGGCTAGTATATGCCACATATGCCCCCAGTACAAGGGCGCAAGTATAAGTAACCGTCGAGTGAGGAATCTGCATAGAGGAAGTGGGGTGTCCCATACGCCTACTGGTAGTCCTCCCCGTCCAATGCTCTAATCATGCCACATCCATGCCATGGTCTGGTTCATAGCCTATCCTTGGTACCCTAGCCCAATCCTACAACCAAACAAGGACAAGGATTGGACCACCTTACTACAATAGACTATGTCCATAGACCTATAATAACTGTAGAGTCTTCTAGCATACAAAGTTTCTATCAGCAGTTATCCCTAACGCACGGCTCATACGTACAGGAGGCCAACCTGGTACGTAGTCCGGAATCTATATGAGACTCACAACTCGTGTAACAACTATGTCACGGCCAATGAACCTACTAATGCTACATGATACTGGGGTGGTCTCATAAAACAGGTCCAAAATCTACATAAATACTATATAAGCAGAAATAAATATGCATGCTTCTGTTGGAATGTAAATAATCAGTACAATGGCAAGGTATACTTGCCGAGCAAAAGTTCTATATAGTGCACATCCAACAGTGTTAAGTTGTAGTAAGAAGAAGTGGTTTAGGGTTTGAGAGTGTGGTGATATATATAGGGTCAAGAGGCGGTGGGTTTTTGCTTAATGGTTAAGAAACTACTTCTGCTGCTGTTTCTCTTTCATTGGTTTAGGTTTCGGCTGAGGGTTGTTTAGTAATAACAGGTAAAGAGGCGGCGGTTTGCTGTTGATATTTTTCCCCACACGAGCGGAGGAGAGAATTAAGCGGTGGAGTTCTGTTTTATGCGCGGATCAGTGGAGGTTTGTTTTACGCGCAGATGAAATAAGAACCGGTGGAAAGAGTTTACGCTTGGGTTTGTATTACGCGCGGAGAAGGAAATAGCAAGTTGGTTTCTACTGCTACTGTTTGATATTACGCGCGGTTGAGAGGAAAGTATACGCGGGGTAATTAACGGGTTTGGGCATGTTATTATGTATCTTGTTACGTCCCTTTGAGGACCTGGTCCCTTTCCAGATATGGACGAGCAGGAGTATCCACAGGAGTACGGACCAGGACCCGACTCTAGATACCAGATTGAGGAGGGCTTACCCTCAGAGTAGTTGTGATTATTTCCACTGTTTAGAGATTTTGTTCTACTTCAGTATAGTCATTTGTAGTGGATTTGTTTCCACCGGACTATCAGACTTGATACTTATTCCTGATATTTAGTTATATTCCAGCTCTTTATTTCTACTTATTATTTGTGCTGTGGATGAGATATAGATTATGTATGACTTGTTGTGACAGTATATTACCATTGATGGATTGCATATTCATATACAGCGTACGTGTGTATATGATTTCCATATATTGGAGTTCGTATACATACGGCTGGGCATGTTACGTATTCCTAGTCCTACGTATTTTGGGACTGGGGCGTGACAGTACAAGATCATCATCATCATTGGGTATATCAGCATCGTAGACCATTAGAGTTTTCTATCGACGACTATATATTTTTGCGGATTTCTTCTACCCATGGAGTCATTAGATTCGTGGTTCATAGGAAGCTTAGTCCGTGATACGTAGGACCATTCGATATTTGTAAACCCCCTAAAAATTTTAAATTTTATTTTAAGTATTTTTATTAAATTATTGAATTTCTTTAGAGTATTTTCATAGTTAATTAGAAAATAAATTTTATTGATTAATTTAATTATATAAATACTCCTTTAGAATTATTTCACAAAATAAAATTTTATTATTTTTGGAGTCTTGTTAAAAGGGTGATAGATTTTCTAGAATTTATTCTGTGTGCAAATGTTCTTTTTGAATTTTTTTATATAATCTCATATATATATATATAAATATATATGTGAATAAATGTATAATAAAAATAATAATAGTAGTAATAATAATAATAATAATAATAATAATAATAATAATAATAATAATAATAATAATAAGTAATAGTAATAGTAATACTAATACTAATACTAATAGTAATAATAATAATAATAAGTAATAATAATAATAATAATAATAATAATAATAATAATAATAATAATAAGTAATATTAATACTAATACTAATACTAATACTAATAATAATAATAATAATAATAATAATAATAATGGTAATGGTAATGGTAATGGTAATAATAAAAAGGAAAGGAAAAAAAAGAAAACAAAATCAATAAAACAAAAACTAACTAAAACCTATTCCTAAACCTTAAACCCTAAACTAAACAAAACCTAAATACTAATCCTAACTACCCCCACAGCAAACCTCCAGCAACCCAGCGGAACCACCCCCAGCCGATTCTCTCTCTCTCTATACACACACACACACACACACACACACACACACACACACACATATATATATATATATACAAAAAACCTAAACCTAAACCCTAACCCTAATCCTCGACCCCTTCACCTCGAACCGCCGCCGACCTCCGACCCCCCGCCGCCGTAGCCGCGTGCGGCCCCGCCGCCCCGCGCCGACAGCAGCAGTCGTGACAGCCCGCAAGTGCGCCCGCATGTGCAGCAGCCGCAGTTCCAACGTCCCATCTTCAAGGTATTATATCTCCCTCATCTCTGATTCTTTTTGTGAGCGGTTTGTCCGTGTACATTCACAACCTAACCCTCTAGGATTTTCTTCAAGCGGGACGAGTTTTCGTACCCTTGATTGGTCAAAAAATTGACCGAAAGTTGGCCAAAAAACTGACAAAAAACAGTCCAGAATTTCAATCAAACTCCCATCTTCATGCCTAATTTACCACCAACCTGTTTAATATTTTTAAAATCTAATTAAAAGGTTTTCTTCTTAATATAACCGAGATTTTTTTTTTAATTTTTATTAGTTTGTCTTATTTGTTAAATTATTCGACCTCCAAAACGACCAAAAACTTGGTAATTTAAAATTAAGATTTTGTGATATGGAGTGCGTTCCGCCAAATGGGACCGCCTCGTCGCGTACCAATTTCACCGAAAGGCGCATATGGTATATCCTGACGTGTGGGCTTTCGCAGAAGTTAATTCGGACGTGTGTGCGCGTCAGAATCAACTCGTATCCGAAAAAGTCCCCGTATCATGACTTTTACAAAATACCACCCCACTTTGTGTACGCTCGTCAGAATATGATGAAACTTGTGCCATTGGATTTATGGTATCACGCTGGTCCTGTGACCCAAATTTCATGTGATTCTGAAACAGTTGACCAAGCCGCCTATTCGCGGGCCCCACGGTTTGACTTGAAGGGCAAATTTATGATCGGCTCACCGGAATCCAAAATTGGACATACCGTTAAGTTCGTATCGATGTTTAGAATTTGTTTGACCTATAATTTGTCTCATTTAGAGACTTTTACCTCTGGCACGTATTTCGGTGCAAAGTGGGTCACAAGTGGACCCATTTTGATCCGAAATTACCGTTTTGCCCCTATGTCCAAATTGGACGAAAGGGTAGACTCTTCTGACTATCTCGCTTATTCTGGGAACGTTGATGATGTTTATTTCATCATCCGGAGATATTCATTCTGATGCCATAGTTTTTGATCCCTTGTGCTTGACGTCTGGACGCTTACACTTTGCAGCTTTCTTGCCAGGCAGCTTACAGTACTTTGTATGCTTATTATATTTTTATATATTTATTATATGTGTATTTTCTTTCAGTCATAATTATATATTATATATGTTGACACACACTTGACACATAGTATCATGGAAGGGGAGGACAATCAGTAGGCGTATAGACTACCCACTCTGGTAAACCGTAGTAATTAGCACGCACTACGGTAGTTGTGTCATGATGGTCGCTACCCTCGTGGTATGTCGATTGATGGTGTCACGATGGTCGCTACCCTCGTGGTATGACGGCTTCTGATGTACATGGACGTGTGTGTGAGTTGTGAGATAGATAGAGTAGCCTACGCATGCTCATACGTCGAAGAGTTGTCCTCATTATGCATTCATATAGATTGTCTAGTATAGCATACTTATATATTTTCTGTCTATTATGCATGTTTTACTGTATTCAATTGGCATGCTTCTATGTATCTTGTTACGTCTCTCTGAGGACCTGGTCCCTTTCCAAGTGTAGACGATCTTGACTATTCGCAGGAGCACGGATCAAGACTTGCTACTTATCTCTCTTTCGAGGAGGTCTTCTCTTCGAGTCTCATTATTCATTAGATGTACTTATTTTGTTTCTCTTATATTCTAGTTTGGTAGTGGATTTGTCTCTACCTAACTACTTGTTCTTATCAAGCATTTTATACTTGATTCAGTTATATAGTTGATTGGTTATTTGATTCTGTGGATGAGATCTAGTTATGCCCTGTGACTTGTGACAATTATATACCACTTGTGAATTGTTATTCATAATACAACGTACGTATGTGTTATGGTTTCCATATATTGGAGTTGCCATATATGCGGCTGGCATGCTTACGTATTCCTAGTCCTATGCATTTTGGGACTGGGGCGTGATAATATTCTCGAGTGGGTAGGGGATATTGCTTATCGTCTTGCCCTTCCGCCTTCGTTTCATGAAGTGCATGGTATATTTTATGTGTCTTACTTGCGTAGGTATATCCCAAATCAGAGTCATGTCCTCGATCACTCTGAGTTAGTCATTGGTACCGACTTAACTTATGAGAAATAACCCTTGTCTATTTTGGATCAGAGAGAGAAGGTACTCAAGAACCGAATTATCCGTCTTGTTCGTGTTGCTTAGGGTCATCACTCCTTGGGGTTGTCGACGTGGGAGAGCGAGGATGATATTCGATCTCGGTACCCGTACCTATTCAACCCATAAGATATATTTTCTTCGTATGCCTTCACATATTTTATTTCGTGATCGGCAAGCACTCATATGAGATAATTTTGCTTCGCTTCATTATATGTGTTGTTATACTTGCTTATTTATATATGTAGATTGTATGTGTAGATTGCTTGTAGTTAGTTGTTGCTTGTCTTGATATCTCTAGCTAGCTTGAGTTTAAATTTTGAGGACAAAATTTTTCTAAGGTGGATAGAGATGTCACTCTCCATTCCCAATATACGTATTTGGAGCTTATTTATTTTCTTGCTAGCATAGTTATATGTTATTGAGAGACTATACCCATTCTTTGGTTTACTTGGCTCTTGGTTTATTTTGTTTGGTTTGGTTTGATCATGAGTTGAGCTCTTGGTCCAAACCTCAAAACCTCCATATATAACCCAACTTTATTCTCTCTTTTCTCTTTATTCTTCTTCCATTCTCTCTCTTAAGTTTTCTCTCTCCCTCCATAGGAAAGTACACCTTGCATGAGGAATTAAGAAATCCTCCAATTTTGTTGTTCTATTATGTTTATTATGTGTTTCTCCATACAATTAGAACTTGGTATTTTCGGTTTTGGTGGATGGATTAGTATAGATCTAGACTTTTAGTTAGAAGATTTTTATGTCTTCTTGAGTTTTCTTGGGTTTTGATCTCTTAAAACTTATATTTTCAAAACTTGTTGTTCTATGTTGATGAGCATTTAATTTTGAGCAGTTTAGAACTTTACTTTACTTAATTTGGACTTCATTTGAGGTTTCTACGGAAGAATTTTTTTATTTTATTTTTGAGCTTTTGGCCATGGCCGAAAAGCTGCTGTTGGAGGAGGCGAAGGAGCGCTATGTGGCATTGACTTCTTATCTCGGTTCAGCATGCGGCCATCTTATTGGATGCATGACTAAAATATGCACATGCGCCCCTTGGCCAAATGCATGAAACTTGAACGAATAAAATTTTCCAAAGTCCCAAAAGATTTCATGCGGCCAAGTGTGTATGCGGCCAAGAGGAGTATACGGCCAAGAGCGTCTATGCGAACATGAGCTATGCGAACTTCTTTTCTGGACGCATAACTTCTCACCGACTTGGCTCGACTTTTTATGATTTTGTCTTTTCTCCTGACACACTTTCTGCATGTCACATCAGTCACATCTATCACTTTATGTCATTTCTTCTGACTTGCATTTATTTGATTGTCACTTTGCACTCTTCTCGAAGGGTGGACTTTGCCTCGCCTATGCGTCCAAGTCATATATGCGGCCTGGACCTATATGTGGTCTGGACACATATGCAGCCTCATGCGGCACCATGTTTCATGCGACACCCTACTTCATACGACAACTTGCATATGCACCTATTGTTCTTATGCGGCATCCTATTTCTTGCGTACGTTGGATACTTACTTGGTTTAATATTTTCGTTTGATTGAATGATTGTGGTGTTATGTGTTAAATCAAGAAATTACTTGTATGATCCAGATTTGACCATGTGCTAAATTTGACTAAGCACCTGACATGAGCCCTGAAGATGTGGCCTTATATGTACTAACTTGCTAATTAAACTACATTCCCTTGATCACCTTGTTATACGTTGGATATAATAAGGAGCATAGTTCAACTTGGGTGAGGGTCTGTAATCCTGGTCCTTGTTTGGTTTAAGGATTGTGAATCTGATCTCGAGGGTTCTCGCAGTACTCTTATCCTCATCTATCGATATAATAAAGTGATAATTAATGTGACTAGTGTTTAACTGTTATATCTTGAATAACTTGCTACTTGACAACTTGTCCATGATCTTGATTCTAGAACTTGTTCTTGCCCTGACTATTGTATCCGTGATGATACACTTGATCACACCAAGGGTACTACTTGATATATATAGTGAGCCGTCGTGCCACATGTAAGCCCCCTGATTTTTCAAAAAAAAATTATTTGGATTTTTCACAATTTTCTATAATTTTCTAAAATTTTCAAGAATTTATTTTAGATTCAAATATAATTAAAAATATTCCAAACTTTTATTTTAGGTTCTAAATAATAAAATATATTTTCTAGAAATTTTTGGAAATTTTCTGATTATTTTTAGCATTTATTTTGAGTTAATTAAGGAAAACTGAATTAAAAACTAATTTCTGAAAAAGAAAACCCAAAAAGGAATTATTTCTGCCCAGTCAGCAAACAGGGGGCCCACCTGTCAACCTCCCACAGCAAACAGTGCCGGGCCCGCCTGTCAGTGACCGCGGGGTGGGTGCGAGCCGAGCCGAGCCGAGTCAGAGTTCGACTCGGACTCAGCTGAGCCGAGCCGCATCGAACCGTGACCATCCGATTTGGGCGGACAGCGTTGGATGGCTGCCACGTGTCAAGATCTGAGCCGCGGCTGCTTTCTCTCTCCTCTATATATATATTAGTTTAGTTATTTATTTTAGGGTTTTTCTTCAGCCGAATTTTGGAGAATTACCATCTAGGGTTCCTTCATCTTCCAGAAGCCATTGCGCATAGCTCCGGACTCCAAACGAGGTCTAGTTTCTTGCGTTAGAAAGATATTGAGGTTAGATTTCTGATTATATAATTTATTTTACGAAATTATGATTATTAAATTCTGGAAAATTCGTAGAGCACAGCATATCCAAAAATAGACGTGTTCCGATGTTTTCGCGATTCCGGGAGAACCAGAAATCAGAATCATGAACCGTTTAAAGTTTCGGAAAGCTAATATCGAGATCATTGACATATGTTTTTCACAGAATTTAATTCTGTGTATTTTCATACTGTTAATTCTGTAGAACTTCTAGGTTAGAATTTAACCATCGGTGCACGATACGAAACTTGTATGTGCCATAATTCCCAAACGAATTTGAATTCGGACGAGCCATAAATTCTAGCATGTTTTTGATGCTAAAATCTACAGGAAATCATGCATGAAAGTTGAGTTTGTGTCGGTTGACTTTTTGGTCAATATATCGCCTCGATTTGCGTGCCACGAGTCTCGAGTTGATAAAATTCAGTTCCTTTGGACAAAATTTAGGAATTAACCTAAAAATTAGAATAATAAGATTAAAATAGGATTTTAGAGTAATTATTCCAGAATTAAATAAGTTAAAATAAATTATCTTTTGACATGGTAAATTATAATACATAGGCTATTTGGACTGTGACTTGGACTCTGATTCACACCAGCAGCAGGACCCCAGGCAAGTGTACCTTGCCAAACTCTGTAGTATTATTACATATTTTTCTTGCTTTATTATATTGCTGTGCATGCTTAACCTAGGACCGTGTGACGTACTTAGCGTCCGATTATCAGTCGGGTGCCGACACCGTACGCGGTGTTGTGTACGGTCATCTAGAGATGGACATTCGTGACACTATATATTCTCGTACTTGTCTTACCAAGTATGCTTTGACTCAGGACACTTGACACTATTCATGAGACAGGATTTTCCCGAGATATTCGTGGTGATTCTGTATAGGATACAGGACTTGGACATTATATTCTTAGATATAGTATGACTGGTTGCATTAGCTATGATCCCGCTTGACATGGACATGAGACGTTATGGTTATGATATGCGTGGTTACAATGGGTGGGGAGAGACACACAGGCTACAGGCTGTTTTATATATATATCTTCTATTATTGAGAGGTCATAGACTCTCGGAGCAGAGCTAGACCCACTACCGGTTATTACCGCTACCGGCTCCCCGACACAGAGCTTGTAGTGGGTCAGCCTGAGTACTCGTGTTTCTCTCACTTGCATTTCACTTAGATGGTTACTTACTGGCCCTATTTATTCCATTTATTTTTTGCACTGCATTTATTTTGGCATGAGCTTTCTTGTACCTTGCTATGTCCCCTGAGGACCTGGATCCGGATTATGTCCCCAGGATTTGAGGACGAAATCTACCCCGAGGTATACAGGACAGGAGCATTAGCAGGAGCAGGAGCAGACACTGGAGCAGTACCAGATTCAGTAGACGAGTGATCACCGAGGTTATCTTCTGAGTATATACTGTTTCCATACTCAGTATCTGATGTAGTTATCTTTATTTTTGTATCTTGACAGATGTATCAGACTCATTACCGGGTTATTTCCCCAGTTTATATTTTATTGAGATTGATCTTGATTTATGATTCTGATATTATTGTATTCATATTTGTGGATGAGATTAGTATATCTAGACCATATATTGTTATATTACAGCTTAAGTACGCCCTGATGGATCTATTAAATTGGGTTTGTCCATCAGTGTGTGCTGCTGGCCATTGCCACGTGTCTAGTCCCTCGGTATTTTAGGACTGGGACGTGACATGGTTTTTGTGGTGGCCCATGCAGGTCTACGACTAAAATTGTTCGGTTTCAACTTAGGGACCGAGCAAGCCTGCACCTAGGATTAGAGTATAGGATCTCATCCACAACTGACTATGACTCATCCTCCTTCCAATCCATTCCGTTGAATAATTGCATCCTGCTTGATTCATGTGCCTTCTCATTAGTTCCTTGAGTGTAGCTTTCTCCTAGAATATATAAGTCCTTGTTGATAGAATGATAAGTAAGGTAGCATTCCTATTAAGAGTACCACTAGAGTGTTGACACCCCACTAAGTTAGCATATCTAGGGAACCCTAGAATTCCTTATCTCTAGAATTGGTTTACCATTACCCCTGATGTATTGTGAAGACTTGAGAGTAGTATAGACACTACTAGAGTTAGTAGAAGTTTTACCATAATGTTTGACCCTAGTGTTTGACCCCACTCATGAGGAACCAATAGAAATCCGAGATCGAATGTTAGAACTGAACCTAATGTGCATAGTGAGATAGTGTTAGGATATAGGTTCGTGTCATGATATTAGCAGACAGTACCTTAGAAAGCCAAGAGCAATGTATAGAACATTTTTCTAATCATACCTCAAATACGGAGAATTGCTTGCCACCTTCACCTTAGGAAACTATGATATTATCTAGAGCCTCATATTTTAATTTCATACGTTGTTCGTCTGCGACCTTAACGTTCGCTAATGCGCAACGACTAAAATATGTTCTTCTTTTCTCCGTCTTTCAATTCGTGCCACCTAACACTTCTAATACTAGGCCAAGTAATTTTATTCCTTGTTAAGGACCCATAGTTTGCTAGGATTATAGTTGTAGTCTTGAATTTGAAAATTTTGTGTTTGGTAGTTAGAGTTCGATAAGTTTGAGTTAATCTTGTAGATTGTGACCCGATGATTATCCTTTAGTGTTAAATCATGTAACTTGTACCCCCACCTCGATATAAGTTATATTCCCTTTCCCTTGAGACTAGTACCACATAGTCCACTTGACCCATCAAGGCGGTGTAACTGAATGGCAATAATTGTATGCTAGCATAAGATGACAATGTTTATTCAGACAATAGAATTTAGAGGTCCTTGCCCCTCTTTGGTCGACTAGCGACTCATACAAGGAGGTTGTATGATGACTGTAGAGATTGTAGAGTCTTTTATTATTGTTGCTTAGTTTGTTTTTGTTTTGTGAACTTGAATAATTTGTACCTCCTTTCATCATCATCTAGCGTACTTGTATTTCATATACTACCTTGACTTATGCTGCTATTTTATAACCTAGTTTTGCAAGCTTATTCTTTATCGAGCTTGTTCATGACATATATATTATTGGGGAGGCCCACGATAATATATTTTAGAGTCAGTGTATTACGGTCTGATCAACCATAGTGCCCTTGATTCGCCCATCGAAATACTACTTTACGTGGATTGAGATATGTAGTGATTAGTAGACGAATATACTTGCCCTAGACATGTCTGACATATCGGATCAGTTACATAACTGTACTAATACGAGCAGGCGAACAAAGGATTACCAAAATAAGATTTCAATCCACAACTGCTTTGACAATTCCCAATTGAATTCTTTAAACGCCTTGATCCCAATACTTTTATTCTATTACGCTGCCCTTGAACTCTTTATTATTGGTCTCCGTCTTCCCTTATTTCGGAAAGACGAAACCTCGTGCTTGGTATAAATTGATACTCAGAGAATACTAGATATACCCCATAGGCCGATCACATACTTGAGGATTATTATTTCGTAATTAAGGACATATCATATGTGATATGATCGGCATTGAAGTTCGAGGATTGAATGACATGAGTAAACATATTAAGGAGTATTCTCTTAAGGTATATAGCCTTATGTGATAGATGGGTAAATTCTAAGTTGGGTAGTAGTGCATTGTCAACTCGAGAGAAATTTCTTTTAGATTGTGATCGAGTAAGATTAAATTGGGAGAGGTTCAAGCCATTTTAATTTTGAGAATTTTAGAAGAATGACTAAGATGATGAGGATTAATGAATTGATATTGAGGACCCGATATTTATACCTTAAGTACATGATTTAAATTTTTGAACAATGAAGGTAAAATCATCAACTTGAAATTTAGAGGATAAAAAGATGGAATTTCAGACTTGAACATTGGTGGACTGCATTTAAATTATTTTTTCAATTTGATGATTTGAGTTAAAATAAAAACTTGATGGTTGGACTACCTATTTGAAATATTAAGGATGTGAATAGAATTTAAGAAGTTGAAGCATACAAACATTTATAAGTGAAAATAGGAATAATAATGGACTCGAATTACTTCTAGAGAAGATTATGATAATTGGAGATCGTGAGGTAAAATTGATATGCGTATTTAAATCTTGAAGATGATATATGGATTTAATTTAAATTTGGATATGGATAATTTGAAAAAGCGAGAAGAGATAACCATAGGTTGAATTTGATTGGATCAGTGGTCATCTTAACCTAGAAGTGATTGCAATGGATATGATTAGGATTTTAATTGTCGCAAGGAGATTGCGATTGACTTGCCTTATGAACACGAAGGATTAAAAAATTATGCCTTATTTTAATTTTGAGGACGACATTATTTTAAGTTGGCTGGATTGTGAAACCCCCTCACCTAAGAAGTAGACCTACTTGGCTTAGATAGTGAGACCGAGGCTAGCTCGAATCCACTTAGGAATAGAACACGACATTTTTCATTTAGTTTTACAACATGGTATCCCTCGACGCGCCTTACCATTGCTTCGATAATTGGAGCACTTCCCTAGTCACTGCCTTCCTACAAATTCCACACCTTGTCCTAGACATGCCCATCCTCCAATTTCCATCTTGTGCAACATTTCAATTGTTGGGCGCTTTTATGCAAAAGAGCATTTAGGTGTCCACACTATTGGACATGACACACGAAGAAACCTATTTTCA
Organism: Iris macrosiphon; assembly: GCA_036927795.1. Taxonomy (NCBI): domain Eukaryota; kingdom Viridiplantae; phylum Streptophyta; class Magnoliopsida; order Asparagales; family Iridaceae; genus Iris; species Iris macrosiphon. The sequence goes on from JAYESA010000299.1 coordinate 89,715, forward strand.
CTCATGTGAATTTCTTCCATGATTTTCAGAATGTGCAATGTGCAACATCGTCCACTCCGTTAAACCTAGCCTTGCATTTTAACCAATGTAAATCTTAGACCATCCTTGACTTCTACCATGGCTTAATTTTAATTTCGAGGACAAAATTTTTATAAGTTGGGTAGATTGTAAGCCCCCTGATTTTTTAAAAAAAATTTATTTGGATTTTTCACAATTTTCTATAATTTTCTAGGATTTTCAAGAATTTATTTTAGATTCAAATATAATTAAAAATATCCCAAACTTTTATTTTAGGTTCTAAATAATAAAATATATTTTTTAGAAATTTTTGGGAATTTTCTGATTATTTTTAGCATTTATTTTGAGTTAATTAAGGAAAACTGAATTAAAAACTAATTTCTGAAAAAGAAAACCCAAAAAGGAATTATTTCTGCCCAGTCAGCAAACAGGGGGCCCACCTGTCAACCTCCCGCAGCAAACAGTGCCGGGCCCGCCTGTCAGTGACCGCGGGGTGGGTGCGAGCCGAGCCGAGTCAGAGTTCGACTCAGACTCAGCTGAGCCGAGCCGCATCGAACCGTGACCATCCGATTTGGGCGGGCAGCGTTGGATGGCTGCCACGTGTCAAGATCTGAGCCGCGGCTGCTTTCTCTCTCCTATATATATATATATTAGTTTAGTTATTTATTTTAGGGTTTTTCTTCAGCCAAATTTTGGAGAATTACCATCTAGGGTTCCTTCATCTTCCAGAAGCCATTGCGCATAGCTCCGGACTCCAAACGAGGCCTAGTTTCTTGCGTTAGAAAGATATTGAGGTTAGATTTCTGATTATATAATTTGTTTTACGAAATTATGATTATTAAATTTTGGAAAATTCGTAGAGCACAGCATGTGCGAAAATAGACGTGTTCCGATGTTTTCGCGATTCCGGGAGAACCAGGAATCAGAATCATGAACCGTTTAAAGTTTCGGAAAGCTAATATCGAGATCATTGACATATGTTTTTCACAGAATTTAATTCTGTGTATTTTCATACTGTTAATTCTGTAGAACTTCTAGGTTAGAATTTAACCATCGGTGCACGATACAAAACTTGTATGTGCCATAATTCCCAAACGAATTTGAATTCGGACGAGCCATAAATTCCAGCATGTTTTTGATGCTAAAATCTACAGGAAATCATGCATGAAAGTTGAGTTTGTGTCGGTTGACTTTTTGGTCAATATATCGCCTCGATTTGCGTGCCATGAGTCTCGAGTTGATAAAATTCAGTTCCTTTGGACAAAATTTAGGAATTAACCTAAAAATCAGAATAATAAGATTAAAATAGGATTTTAGAGTAATTATTCCAGAATTAAATAAGTTAAAATAAATTATCTTTTGACATGGTAAATTATAATACATAGGCTATTTGGACTGTGACTTGGACTCTGATTCACACCAGCAGCAGGACCCCAGGCAAGTGTACCTTGCCAAACTCTGCAGTATTATTACATATTTTCTTTGCTTTATTATATTGCTGTGCATGCTTAACCTAGGACCGTGTGACGTACTTAGCGTCCGATTATCAGTCGGGTGCCGACACCGTACGCGGTGTTGTGTACGGTCATCTAGAGATGGACATTCGTGACACTATATATTCTCGTACTTGTCTTACCAAGTACACTTTGACTCAGGACACTTGACACTATTCATGAGACAGGATTTTCCCGAGATATTCGTGGTGATTCTGTATAGGATACAGGACTTGGACATTATATTCTTAGATATAGTATGACTGGTTGCATTAGCTATGATCCCGCTTGACATGGACATGAGACGTTATGGTCATGATATGCATGGTTACATTGGGTGGGGAGATACACACAGGCTACAGGCTGTTTTATATATATATCTTCTATTATTGAGAGGTCATAGACTCTCGGAGCAGAGCTAGATCCACTACCGGTTATTACCGCTACCGGCTCCCCGACACAGAGCTTGTAGTGGCTCAGCCTGAGTACTCGTGTTGCTCTCACTTGCATTTCACTTAGATGGTTACTTACTGGCCCTATTTATTCCATTTATTTTCTGCACTGCATTTATTTTGGCATGAGCTTTCTTGTACCTTGCTATGTCCCCTGAGGACCTGGATCCGGATTATGTCCCCAGGATTTGAGGACGAGATCTACCCCGAGGTATACAGGACAGGAGCATTAGCAGGAGCAGGAGCAGACACTGGAGCAGTACCAGATTCAGTAGACGAGTGATCACCGAGGTTATCTTCTGAGTATATACTGTTTCCATACTCAGTATCTGATGTAGTTATCTTTATTTTTGTATCTTGACAGATGTATCAGACTCATTACCGGGTTATTTCCCCAGTTTATATTTTATTGAGATTGATCTTGATTTATGATTATGATATTATTGTATTCATATTTGTGAATGAGATTAGTATATCTAGACCATATATTGTTATATTACAGCTTAAGTACGCCCTGATGGATCCATTAAATTGGGTTTGTCCATCAGTGTGTGCTGCTGGCCATTGCCACGTGTCTAGTCCCTCAGCATTTTGGGACTGGGGCGTGACACCACATACTCTTGCTATGTGACATATGTACTTATTTTTCTGCACGGATCTAGTAGTTGGACAGTAACTTTAGCCGTGGCTTGATGGTATTGATTGTTGCATCATACTTTGGTGAATCCAGATTTAACTTTCGAGTGACAATATGAATTTGTATCAAGGGTGTCCGTACTTAAAGTATGAAATCTAAGAAGGGATGCTCATGTGACCACGGCATGAGATTCTAATTAACCTAGAGTTAACTAGGCAAGTTAATTTGTAGAGCATTGGGAGGGAACGATATCTCGAGATTGTGCATGTCGAAGTACACTAAATTAGCTGGGAGTAAAGGCTGTTCACCACGGATACTGTATATCATCCGCACTAGTGGAGTGCAGTATCTGATTTAATTATAAGACCGAGCCAGTATCTTCTTATAGAAATCCTGGAACTGTTACTGATTATTAATTAGCTCAGTGCCCTTGCAAGGAATTGGTGCATCATTTTTACATATATTCTTGCTCGTATATCATTGGCTTCGCCAACCTTGCCCGATTATGGTACGATCTGAGGATACTCATATATTGTATTACTGGGATAACCAAATGTTCACATATCAAGCCATAATACTTGAGTGGCCATCTAATTTGCTTATATTATATGTCTAGCCAGAAAAGTGGGCTATCGTGGTATGATGATTCAACCCATGTCCTTGTTTGACTGTTGGGTTGTGTCGTTATGTTACGATAATCCATGGACAGAAGTTATGTTATTTCTTGTATTGTATCTCTGCTTGTGTATTGTGCCTTCTGATGAGTAGAATTAGGGACAAAGGCTGTTGTGGCATGATAGTTTAACTCATATCCTTATTTGGTTGTTGGGTTGCGTTGTTGCGTTACGATAGGTTATGGACTGAAACTATGACGCAAAATATTTTGGCTTGACCATAATCAAGGGACGTATTCTATCTTGATATGATAGATAACTTCTTATCCTTGTTTGGGGAAGGAGAGTTGTATCATGTCATGGATGTGACATATGCCATTGATTATTGGCTCACGCATCCCATGCTATAGAACTGGTTTTGTTTCTTTATTTCATGCTTCCTTTGTGGTACTTGTTATTTGGTTTCTGACCTCACTGGTTTTGCATGGCCAGGTTTAGATCCAGCACCTGAGGATCAAGCTTACTTCTTTCTCCCTGATGGCACGCACCAGAATGATGGTTGCTGAGGGTCACGAGTGGGTTTCTTGTTTCACTGCTCGTCTTTCGTAAGCTATATTCTTTTGGGCGTTTAGCTAATCGACACATGTTTGTCGGCAAATCTAGACACTAGTTTCTTACATGACTGTAATATAATCAGATTGTAGCTGACTCACTGTCATGTATGCTTTTGATCTTTCATCTGGCATCTCATTTTGTACTGTTAGATCACTAGAACATTTTGATGCAGCGTTTGTGACGCCTCACTGCTTATTCTGAAATATTCTTTGTTATTGCTACTTGTTTGAATGATTGAGATATAGAAGTTCTTGGCCCTAGGGGACTTGATTGTAGAATGCACTCCCTTGTCTCTATACAACCTTAACATATTGTGGGTTACTTCGGTATTCCGTAATGTGCGGTTAGCTGAGTCATTCTCCCGCTCTCCAGTATTCTGGATCTGGGGTATGACACCCGCTCTCCAGTATTCTGGTTCTGGGGCCTGGCAACTATTAAACTCGGGAGTAGCATATGGGTCAACTACCCTGTTACCCCTACGTATTGTATTACGTCTAGCCTCAACCATCGCTAACTAAAAGGGACGAAAATGGACATGGTTAGAATGGTAGATACAAACATATCAAAGAAATCATGGACGAAATCAAGTAAGATGGATATAAGAGACAAAGATAGAAGACTCATTAGGTTGGGAATCTTATTTGTGGATGATATAACTCTCCTAAAGTTATTCTAAATCCTAACTTCAATTCTATTAGTAGGCTCACAGCTAGTACTACTAAGTTGAAGTACTAACCATGAGTTCACAACCTTATGCGAAATCGGACCTGCATGGGCCACCATAAAAACTTGTCACGACCCACACCCGCTTTTCGGATATAAGTATGTGGCCAAGCCCAGCCTACACTGCAACTTCAGTGGTAGTACGCTATCTATGATAACAATGGTCCACAATAAGCACACAATTCACATATATCATCCACAACTAAGTCATAACCAAAAAATAAACTTGATAGTCTCTATAATTTATTTAAAGAAATATCCACTACAACTCAAGATGTACTCGGGAACAAACCCGGTAAAATTAAAATAAAACAACTAGAACTAAAGTCCACTAAGCCTACTAACTAAGAATAATACGAATAAGCATAAGAAAAAAATATGCTACTCCACATCTGTAGAAGCAACCGACACATCGGTAACGTTAGTGTCACCAAGATACGCACCATACACCTCAGGGCAACCCACGTGTCTAAAGCTGAAAAATAGTTAACCTGTCAGGATTGGAGCAAGTCACCGTAACACTATACTACGTAATATAATATACAAGAAAGATGGATAACAGTAAAGGGAATATGAACTATAATATGATACTACATGACAAGAAGAGTACTACTATGACATGGGAACAGTTTAGGGTACAAATATGATGAGACAAACCATTGGACAATAGTGAACATAACTAAGATAATAACAATATGCAATTTGTTATGAGGAGACAAAGAACTAGACAAGATGACAATAAAAATCAAGGTCACGTGTACAAAGTGTTTTGGAATACTAGTTTTTCGCATGTGGACGACTTGGGATATCCGTTATTCGTATGTGTGATGGACGACTGATATCATACAAAATGTTTACAGAAAGGGATTTGTACAAAAATATAGACAATATCATACTCATAGCATTCTCCCTTCCGACTCTCACACAATTAGACATGATCACTTTGCATTAACTTTAACTTTGAACTTTGAACATTGAACATTGAACATGGAACATTGAAACAAAATCGTTATGTAATCATGTATGATGATAACTAGTATAACTCTCGTGCATCACAATAAGAAGTAAGCCAACAATATCATGGAAAGAACACATGCAACATAAAATACCGGAAATATAGGTTATAGTGATACTTGCCTACTCCAAAAAAGGATGAAGTCACAACTCAAGATGTCTGATTTACCCCGTCACATAAATTAAAACAAGTTAGGCCTCCAAAAATGGTCGAATATATTTTCTATTCTAATATATTTAATTCTGAATAAAATAACCTAAAATGCTATTTTAATGTAATTATATTCTGATTTTAATGTTATTCCTAGATTTTGGTCTAAGGAAACTCAACTTTACATATTTGGGATTCGTGGCATGCAAATTAAGGCATTCCGTTGACCAAAAAGTCAACTGACTCAAATTCTTGATTTTTGTATGAAATCATGTAGATTTTATCTCTATATGAATGTTATAATCGACGGTTTCACAAAATCACAAGTCGGTAAAGAGTTATGGCCAATATGACACGCATATATGATAGTTTTCGGTGGTTTTCTGGTTACTTCTAGGTTGTACAAATTTTCCAGAATAGTAAACTAGCATATTTACTTCTAAAAAATATATGTCATGGGTTATCGTGTTATTTTTTGAAACTTTAAACGGCTCATAATTTCGAGTTCGGGATCTCCCGAAATCTCGAAAATACCGAAATGTGTCAGATTTTGGACAACTAGCACTCCACGAATTTTATAGAAAAATTAGTTCAAAATTTATAAAAAAATTATATATTCAGAAACTATACCTCAAGAAGGTTCAAACGAAAGAAACTGGGGCACGTTTGGAGTCCGGAGCTAAGAGCTATGGCTTCTCGAAGTTGAAGGAAACCCTAGATGGAACTCTCTTAAAATCTCTCTCTCTCCTCTAATTTCGGCAGAAATAATGAAACCCTATATATACACACATTTATATAGGTAGTAGCCGACGGGTGGGCCCAGGCGGGTAGTTTAGGGCTGATTGAATATTTGGTTGGTTTTTAATTCCAAATTTTTTTATTAATAAGTTTTTAACCTAAATAACTCCAAGTAAATATGTAAAAATATCAGAAAAATTCAAAAAAATTCTAGAAAATTTAAAATACCAGTATTAACCTTAGAAAAATACTTGGTTCCATTTTATGCTCGTAGGATTGTACAATAAATTCTAGAAGTCCTAGAAAATTAGTATTTAACCTATTTTAAAATGAAATAAATTCCAAAAAATTCTAAATAAATTACAAAAAATATATTTAAGCATTTTAACCCTAAAATAAATGTTTGGTAGAAAAATATGCATATATGTTCTCACAGTAAATCATGAAAGTCCTAGAAAATTATATTTTCTTGGTTTTAATTATCTAAAAATTCTAGAAAAATCTTCCAAAATCTAAAATAGCCTAAATATGATTCTAAACCTTAATATGAGTCTCCATGAGCTATATGAACCTTATTGTTATATTATTATCCTTAGAAAACTATACGTAGTATTTTAAAACAAAAATTCTTATAAAAATTTACTAGTATATTATAATTATTTTATTATTATTCTCGAACAGAAATTTGGGTAGCACATGCTACACCACTGAAGGTTCCACATTACAAAGTATTGCGACACGCCTTTCCAGTTCGGTAGCAAGACCAACTGCAGTCTCGCAATCCTCATGCTCTAGAGCATGATATTGTTGTTCCCTCCTAGGCCGAACAGTTAATTTCCTGGGTGCACCCATTCAAGGAAACCAAAACCCGTGCACATGTTATCTGTCATGACCCGCACCCGATGTAGGGATGCAAGTCGGGAACAACGCATAGCCTACGCCGCAGAAACGGTGGTAGAACGTTGTCTGGGTAATCTATCCAGCAATATAATGAACCACCAACAATAACAATATACTCGATCACAGATCTAAGATGGAACGAGCACGAATATGATAAATAATAGAATAGTCACATACAACTCATAAGTCTAAATAATAACATCAATGAGTCAGAAAGAATACTAACAAATAAGCTGGAGACAAATCCAGTACAAAAGAATACATGCATCTATGTATATAGATAGTTAGATATCTATGTGTGTGTACATATATATAGATATATACTTAGAGATATTAAGTGTATTTATGTATGTGTGTCTGTGTGACTTAGAGTGTTGAGCATTCTACTACCACAGCAACAGAGTCACTGTGTGCAGATTGCACACAGTCTTGGAGTTCAGCAGGCTCAGAAATTATGTTCACTGTATGCAGTTGCACATCTAAGTGAATAGATCAGCAGTATGTGCAGATTTCATATTGTTTTAGGGTAAACAGCAACCGAGTAGTATCAGTAACAGGGAGAAGACCACTGAACAGATACTAACTTGAAGACTCACTGAAACGAGCACCTGAAGACTGAAGACTTACCTCAATTGAACATCACCTGAAGGACTGAAGAACTGAAGACCTGAAGATTAACTGAACTGCACCTGAAGACTGAAGACTCAACTGAAGATCAACTGAAGACTTACCTGAAATCTACCCACCTGCCTGTTGTGTACCTGAGGAAGCACACTTGAGAACTCGACACACAGTAAGAACAGCAGCTCGGTGCCAATAAGGTCCATCTCATACACAGCAACATGTAGGAGCTACAGCTGCAGGGAGCCACCTCAAGGCATCACAGTATCTTAATGTTCAGCAGAGATCAGTCACTGTGTCCACTGTGCACACTTCAAGAACTTGACACAGCAGCAAGGGTTGTACACCTGAAGATGCACACTTGGAAACTCGACCAGTATCAGCAGCAGCAACCCTTAGGCAAGGGGGGACTGCACTGCACTGTGCACTTCATGCACAAACTGTTGTTCACAGATTTTCAGTTCAGTATGTTCATTTCAGCAGGGAACAGCAAGAGGGACAGTTCAGTTAGTATTTCAGGTATCTGTCTGTGTCTTCCAGTTTCAGATTTTCGATTGGATTTTGGTATAGAGGTCAGTGTTGGATTCTCATCTTAGTGTCTAGTTGGGTATTTGGTTTTCAGTTAATTTTAGATTGTTAGTTAAGTGTTGAGTTAGGATTTAGGTTTCAGTATTTAGTATCAACAGTTAGGAAGTTTAGTTGTAAGTTGATTAGTGTATTAGTGTATAGTAAGTAATTAGTATAAAGTGTATTAGGGAGATAGTTATGTATACATTGTAGTATCTATTAGATTGGTTATCTACGTATAGATAACTAGTAAATATTAGATATAGTTAGTCAGATAATTATACTGGTGTATATAGATATGTTAGCTAAGTATAGTTTTGTTAAGAGTCAATTATATATAAATACTTATATTGGATGATAGTTTTGGGTTGCCTTGGGATACCAAGGTATTCCCAAGGTATGGGTTGATACCAAGGTATTGATATTGGGTATCAGGGTAGTTGCGATACGCATTGGCACAAGGCCAAGGTATCCAAATTATATTGTTTAGAGATATTATTATTTATTTTTGACTTGTATATATATATATATATATATATATATATAAACTATTTTTATATTAGAAAACCTGCGTATCTTAGGATACGGCTTCTTGAATGCTCGGTTGTGTGTTAGCTTAGCTAGCTTAGCATAGTTTCATAGTATATCGACTTAGTGACTTAGCATTAGACTCTTGCAACCTAGAATGCATTGGTTTGACTTAGAAACAACGTATCAACCTAGAATTGTATAAACTCCATTTATTTTCATCATTGAACCTTGTATTGATGCAACATACCATATATAGGTTGTGAGATACCAACTTGGGCATCGAGAGACATACTTGGCTCAGGACTTCAGGCGAGTACATTTTTCTGATTGTTTTCAATTCATAATATTGTATATATGCATGTTCTAGATTAGTGTATATTGATTCCCGACACAGTGATTTCACGGACTGGTGCTATATGGATCCCGTCAGGAGGTGTTATCCCCTACCGTATGCAACGGGTACCTAATGACATATATTTCATCATGTGCATCGGGTATTGACTTTTATGTGCTTCTTGTGCATCCACTATTTCGTGAGCTAGTGTGACTATCGTGATCATGTATGTAACGTGTCATGATTGGATCCATGAGTATTGGTTGGGGAGGGGGAGTAGGAGTTGGTTATGTGATCAAAACCCTCTTGATCTCATGTGTAAACTCTCTCGACCAGATTTCAGTATTTTAATATTATTTCTAGTTAATTAGAATTAGTGTAACTTTTTAAAATTTTATTATTAATATATTCTATTGATTGTGCACCTGTTCATTACACAATTAATTAGGGCCTCACACGAGCTGTTAACCCTAAACTAATTTCACATCCCTGCCCTAGACTTGCTAGACTACATTTTCTGTATTTTTAGCAACTCCCAGAAACCTCGTTTTGTGCTTCGTTTTAGTCGCACAAATATCGTTACAAACGTACGTATTTAATCCCTATTTAATTTTTTGCTCTTTACCAACCTCTGTACCCTAGAGATTTGAGGACCAGTAGGCACCTGTTTTGCCCAACCAAAAATACGATAATATTCTACACTAATTGTATTACAATTATCGTATTGACACCGTAGAAAAATTATGACCCTAATTGCCCTTAAATAATTAATGAACACCGTGCGCAGTATTTATTAAATAATAAATACGGTGACCCGTATCACCTAAGAAATCAGACCCTGCACCTGCCCAGACTCACCACACACAGTCCAAAACATTCTCCCCAGCTTTTCCCCTCAATTCTGTGAATTTTGGTAAATTTTAGAACCAGATAATTTTTCAGACAAATTGCATAATTGCGCAAATTCCCAATTTCTGGACTTTTATGCAATTTATGAAAAGTCAAGGGTTTTTATGCAAAAATTTCCATGTGAGGTGGCAACACCTCATTGGTTATTGAATAGGTGGAGTAGGACCCACAAAATATCAGATTATTATCCATAATTATCTGAATTAGATATTAATTAATTAAATTACTAAAATACCCTAAATATTTAAACTAATTACATTTATGTCCTAAACCCTAATCCTATTTAAACCCTACCCAGCCCCATTCCCGACTACACACCACCGCCCCTCCGACCACCCTCCGGCCACCAGACCGCCGCCGACCACTTCGCCACATCCCCCTCTCCCCTCCGGCCAACTGCCTCCCTCCCTGGCCGCCTGCTCCGCCGTGGCCAGCCACCGCAGCACCCCTTCCTTCCCTGCCCGACAGCAGCTCCTCCCCTCCCCGACGCCCCTCACGGCCACCCCGACCACCGTGGACCACCGCCACCACCACCAAACACCTCGCCGCCACCTCCTCCCTCGACCTGACCAGCTCCCACCGCCCCACGACGGCCTCCGCCGCCGGCAGCTCCCCCGCAACCCTCCACCACCCTCGCCCTGTCATCTTCCCCGAGCTACCCCGACAGTCCCCCACCGTCCCTCCGACAGCCTCCGACCTCCGCCACCGCCCCAGACCTCTCCGCCCCGACGTCCTCCTTCGATCCCTCCGCCTGACCGCCTGCCCCGGCCACCGCACACGGCGCTGCAGCTGCCGCAAGCCGCTGCTGCTGCTGCTACTGCTAGCAGCTACTGCTGCTGTGGTTGCTCCTCCGGCCGGCCGCCGTCGACTCCGCCGCCGACCTCCCGCCGACGACTCGCCGTGGACCCCACCTGCCACCTCGTCAGGTATAAATACGCTATTATATACGTATTTATATATATATATGTATATGTATGTATATATATATATATATTTATATATATATATATATGTATATTAATATATATGGTTATATATATTATATATTAATATATATTATATAAATACTGTATAAATACAGTATATTATATGTATTATTATTATTATTATTATTATTATTATTGTTATTATTATATGTATATATTTTATATATATGTATATATATATGTATATTAATATATATTTCTATGTATATATATATGTATATATATATATATCCATATATATATGTTATCATATATATATATATATTATTATTATTATTATTATTCAGTTTTTACTAAAAATAGTATATATATTTACTTATATATATATGTATTTTGTGTATATATATAAATATGTAAATATACATATGCATTTTCTTTCTTATATATATATATAAAAATCTATATATATATATATACATTATGTGTTGTATAATTATATGTATACATATATTATATAATATGTATATATGCTTTTCATTTTTTTATTATTTTTATTATTATTCATTTCCTGCACTTTTCTTTTTCTTTATATATATGTGTATATATATATATATATCTATATATATATAGTATCTATATATTGTATATGTATTACCTATATATACAATATATTATATATATTACATTATAAAATATAGCTGGATAAGACAGCTTATATTTATGTATATTTCAAATTCTTGCACTGTCTTTAAATTCATATATTATTATATATAAACAGTGGTCACCTATAGACCCTGATAATATTATTATTATAAATACTGTATAACAGTGGTCACATATAGACCCTGGTAATAGTGCTGGATATTACAGCACTTATATTTATATTTAAATTCCTGCAATGTCATTTTATTATCTATATATATATATATATATACTATATAGTACTATATAATACAGTACATAGATATATATGTATTTAATTTCTGCCCTGTCATTTCAATTTATCTATATATATATCAGTGGATATACCCTGATTATTATTTATTAAATATTTAGCAGTGGATATACCCTGCTATTATTATATATAATACCTGCATTTGTCTGTTCTTTATATACTATATATATACTGCTATATATATTATATCTATATATATATACATACTATATATATATATATATATATATATATATATCTCTATATTATATATGTATATAAATATAGATAAATATGCTCTGTATTACAGCCTTGATATTCACGAACCCTGTCTATTTTAACAGAAAACAACTCCAGCACAGCCAGTGACCCCTGTCACCAGCAACCTCAAAACCTGACTGCAAGATCAGGTTATCAACATTATCAGGGAGTAGGCAAGTATACCTTGCCAAGTTTGTACTGCTTAAATATTAAATGTTAAATGTTCTTATTTAAATTCAATTATTGTCATTTAATACTGCTCCTAAAATTACAGATAAATGTATCTGAAATTGCCTTAGGTACAGTCAACAAATACGTTAGCTTAGGGTAATCAATGTAGTAGTTACAGACTTACCAACAATTGTGAGAATATCCTGATATTCTCCTAGACCCTATCACGGGAACACGCAACATGGTTGCAATGCATATTGGGATGCGAGCTGCGTAGTTGACTAGCTACCAGTACGTGTGACCGCATCACGGATTAGAATAATTCAGGAAATATACGACTTGACCTTTAGTTACATTGGGAGGGGAGAACAACTAAAATACGTATGGGACACCCACCTCTTTACCATGTGCCGCACTCGACGGAGTGATACGGATGATATAGATATGTATTCATGTGACCATTCTCATCGTAGATGGAAAATTGTATAGTACCCTTGAACGGGGGCATATGTGGCATATACTAGCCTGTCACTACAGATTGGTGAATTACGTCAGCATATGTCTAGCCACACATTTCCCATACGTATTAGGTTGTCTCAATTTGCATTCACTTAGATGGTTAGCACCCTGTATTTATTTTATTCAGTAGTTTAATTCAGTATTTACATACTTGGCATGTTATTTTCTTGTATCTTGTTACGTCCCTCTGAGGACCTGGTTCCCTGACCAGGTTTAGCTGAGACATTCTACCCCACAGTACCTGGACCTTGACAGGAGTCTGGACATGCCTTTGAGATGGAGTTAGAGGAGATGCCGTCAGAGTCTACCTGAGTACCCCTGGAGTTGGAGCTACATATTTTGAGGATGTTGTGCTAGTTTATCTTATTTTACTTCTGCTTACTTTTTGTAGTGGGATTGTTCCCACCTGACTTTATCTGGATTGTATATGACATTTCAGATATAGCATCTATATATTCAGCACTTTCCCTGTTATTCTTGTGGATGAGATAGATTTACCTGTATTTAGACTTGTAGTATTTTAGGACAGCGTAGCACATCACTTCGGGTCCATTAAATTGGGTATTCCCTTAGTGACGTGTCAGCTGGCCAGTGACATGTGGCCTAGTTCTGTATATTTTTGGGACTGGGGCGTGACACGGTTTTAGTGGTGGCCCATGCAGGTCTAGTTAATTGCTAGTAGCATAATACCATGCTCAGCAAACCTGCAATAGGATAGGAATACTAGGTCTCATCAACACTGATTTCATCCATAAATATTACATCCTGCTTGATTATCATCTATTAATTCCTTCGTATTTTTCTAAATTTTTCTATTCTTTTCAGAAATATGGACATACCCGGGGAAACTGCGATTGATGGAACTGACCAAGCAACAGACCTCTCACCAGATGTCCAAGGGACACCAATCCCGAGAGACCAATCTCTGAGAAGGATGCTGGTCAATCCAACAACCTCGTACCTTCACCAGGATCCTATCCAGGAGACGACATCAGCCCGACAAGAAGGGCAAACTTCTCAGGCACCAACACTGCAGGCAGAGATACCTTTGCCTCCACCTCCAGTTCTCGCAGCCCTGATGCCACAACTTGAGGAACAATCTCAGATGATTCAAGCCATATTGCAGGCTCAGTGGCAACAGAATAAAGTCCTGAGACAATGCCTAATGACGGTTCTGGAGAGGACAGCTGCCCCAGTACCAGCCCCTGTCCAACCAGCTAGCACTGTTCGAGGCTTTAGCCGGATGAGCCCGAGAACCTTTAAGGGCAATGAAACTCCGGAAGAGATCTCAGACTGGATCTCTAACACGGAAATACTGCTAGAAGGTTCCCAGCTTCACCCCGATCTATGGATAACCGCAGTAAGGACCCTACTCCTCGGCAACGCCCATCACTGGTGGGAATCTATAGAGCGCAGCACCGGCAAGAACCATACTTGGGAGCAATTTCTGGAATATTTTAATGCAAAATATTTCCCTGCCACGGTCAGAGATGATCTGTACTCTCAGTTCCTGCATTTGGAACAAGGGAATATGACCGTCGACGCCTACGACGCAGAATTCAGTCGACTAAGTCAATACGGTGCCATCCTGATACCTAACGAGCTGAAGAAGGCCCTAAAGTTCCATCACGGCCTTACCCCTGAACTCCAAAGGTATACTACGGCACAATCGAAAATCTCCTACGAAGAGGTTCTTTCAGAAGCCAGGATACAAGAAGCCATTGGCCGAGAAGCAAGATGCTCAAATCCAACCATATCAGCCATAGACCAGACAGGAGCAGGAGGACCAATCCGTCACCAGGGAAATCAGGCACAACACAAGACGGGGCCATATCAATACAAGAAACTTTCGACTTGTCACCATTGTGGCAGGCAAGGACACTATGCCAAAAACTGTCGAATGAAGTATAGACTATGCTTGATATGTGGAGACAATCAACATAAGGCCAGAGACTGCCCACAACACAGAGAAGCAACACTTCGGACTGGGCAAGGACCAGCAGCACCAGCCCAGAGAATGCAACCTCCTACTAGAGGACAGCATTCCCCAGCATCTGGAAGATTTCAGAGGGGACCACCCTTGTCCACCCAAGACACGCAGTACTACCTAGCCAGACAACAAACCGGAAGATGAACCCATTTCAGGTACCATTATAGTCGCATTATTACCAGCAAAACCGCATTATTTTTTAATGCTATACTGTTTTCACATCTAGTAGTTTCGTACACATGCAAATAGCCAGGTTTACCGGAAGAGGCATTGTTCCAGTTACCAACATTACTAAAGCCTACTAGTAGTCAGGTATAGTAGCGTAATGAGGACGCGATTCTTGGTACTTCCAATATCAAACTTCGACGTTGTCTTAGACATGGACTGGCTAAGCCAAGTACAAATACTATCCTAGACTACGGAAAGAGAAGCATCATCCTTAGACCACCAGATTACCCATTCAGCTATAGACAAGTACCAAGGATAGCAAATCATAGTAGTTAACCCTAATAACCTAAGGACTTGTAGTATCCGACCTAAATTATTTTCCACCCTTAGGGAATAATCAGGACTAAGCTACAATAGATAGATAGATTGCTAGACATGGATTGCTAGGCTCAAACATGTGAATGTAGTAATAGTTGGGTACTATTAGATTTGAGGTATATGACTTATTAGGGTAGTCAGTAACTTCTAATCTTGTGTTTTAACCAATAGATTAATTACATCTAGTATTAAGATTAAACAATTAGACTTAAGAAGAGAGGGTAGACAGATGTAAACTATCAATAATATGCGACCTGTTGTAAACCTGGTAATTGGGTCAACTAGTAACCTAGACAAGGAGTTAGATTAATAACTGTAGAGATTATAGAATCTTGTCTTTTTTTGGGAATTTGAATTGTTTTGTACTTCTCACATCATAATCTAGCGTACTTATATTTGCTATACTACCTTAAATTTATACTCTGCTATTATAGCCTAGTTTTGCAAGCTTATTCTTTATCAAGCTTGTTCATTAATTATGTATTATTGGAGTACTACACTAATACATTTCAGAATCAATGTATGACGGTCTGATCAACCATAATGGACTTGATTCGCCTTCGCATAACTACTTTAAGTGGATTGAGATATAATGATTGGTAGACAGATGTACTTACCCTCTGCGCATATCATATCAGCTACATAACTGTGCTAATACGAATATGTAAATAGGGATTACCAAAATAGCATTTCCATCCACAATTGCCTTGGCAATTCCCATTGGATTCTTTAAACGCCTTGAATCTCCATACTTCTAATCTATTACCTTCCCTTGAACTCTTGATTACTGTTTTTCGTCTTCCCTTATTTCAGAAGGAAGAAACCTCGTATATAGTATAAATATGAATTGTATTGTTTCTATAACCATTTCTATTGTTTCATGAGAAATTACCAAACCCTATTATGATAGTAGATTGCAGTTTAAAACTGTTCTTTTAAAATAACTTTCGTTGCCTACCTTACGTTGTATTACGTTCCTCTAGTTCATATTGTATGAAAACATCATGCACCAGGCAAATCAACCTGGGAACGGGAAGAGAATATTCGATAATGTTTCCCCCATCTATTTCCAGATCAGGGTATGTCCAAATATTTCAAATCAAACTTTAGCTATCTATGTCCTCATATTTCGAATCAATCAATCTTTCGTTCTCATTATATGTGTGTTTTTATTTCGAGGACGAAATATTCTAAGGAGGGTAGATTGTAAACTCCCTCGACCAGATTTCAGTATTTTAATATTATTTCTAGTTAATTAGAATTAGTGTAACTTTTTAAAATTTTATTATTAATATATTCTATTGATTGTGCACCTGTTCATTACACAATTAATTAGGGCCTCACACGAGCTGTTAACCCTAAACTAATTTCACATCCCTGCCCTAGACTTGCTAGACTACATTTTCTGTATTTTTAGCAACTCCCAGAAATCTCGTTTTGTGCTTCGTTTTAGTCGCACAAATATCGTTACAAACGTACGTATTTAATCCCTATTTAATTTTCTGCTCTTTACCAACCTCTGTACCCTAGAGATTTGAGGACCAGTAGGCACCTGTTTTGCCCAACCAAAAATACGATAATATTCTACACTAATTGTATTACAATTATCGTATTGACACCGTAGAAAAATTATGACCCTAATTGCCCTTAAATAATTAATGAACACCGTGCGCAGTATTTATTAAATAATAAATACGGTGACCCGTATCACCTAAGAAATCAGACCCTGCACCTGCCCAGACTCACCCCACACAGTCCAAAACATTTTCCCCAGCTTTTCCCCTCAATTCTGTGAATTTTGGTAAATTTTAGAACCAGGTGATTTTTCAGACAAATTGCATAATTGCGCAAATTCCCAATTTCTGGACTTTTATGCAATTTATGAAAAGTCAAGGGTTTTTATGCAAAAATTTCCATGTGAGGTGGAAACACCTAATTGGTTATTGAATAGGTGGAGTAGGACCCACAAAATATCAGATTATTATCCATAATTATCTGAATTAGATATTAATTAATTAAATTACTAAAATACCCTAAACATTTAAACTAATTACATTTATGTCCTAAACCCTAATCCTATTTAAACCCTACCCAGCCCCATTCCCGACTACACACCACCGCCCCTCCGACCACCCTCCGGCCACCGGACCGCCGCCGACCACTTCGCCACATCCCCCTCTCCCCTCCGGCCAACTGCCTCCCTCCCTGGCCGCCTGCTCCGCCGTGGCCAGCCACCGCAGCACCCCTTCCTTCCCTGCCCGACAGCAGCTCCTCCCCTCCCCGACGCCCCTCACGGCCACCCCGACCACCGTGGACCACCGCCACCACCACCAAACACCTCGCCGCCACCTCCTCCCTCGACCTGACCAGCTCCCACCGCCCCACGACGGCCTCCGCCGCCGGCAGCTCCCCCGCAACCCTCCACCACCCTCGCCCTGTCATCTTCCCTGAGCTACCCCGACAGTCCCCCACCGCACCTCCGATAGCCTCCGACCTCCGCCACCGCCCCAGACCTCTCCGCCCCGACGTCCTCCTTCGATCCCTCCGCCTGACCGCCTGCCCCGGCCACCGCACACGGCGCTGCAGCTGCCGCAAGCCGCTGCTGCTGCTGCTACTGCTAGCAGCTACTGCTGCTGTGGTTGCTCCTCCGGCCGGCCGCCGTCGACTCCGCCGCCGACCTCCCGCCGACGACTCGCCGTGGACCCCACCTGCCACCTCGTCAGGTATAAATACGCTATTATATACGTATTTATATATATATATGTATATGTATGTATATATGTATATATATTTATATATATATATGTATATTAATATATATGGTTATATATATTATATATTAATATATATTATATAAATACTGTATAAATACAGTATATTATATGTATTATTATTATTATTATTATTGTTATTATTATATGTATATATTTTATATATATGTATATATATATGTATATTAATATATATTTCTATGTATATATATATGTATATATATATATATCCATATATATATGTTATCATATATATATTATTATTATTATTATTATTCAGTTTTTACTAAAAATAGTATATATATTTACTTATATATATATATGTATTTTGTGTATATATATAAATATGTAAATATACATATGCATTTTCTTTCTTATATATATATATATAAATCTATATATATATATACATTATGTGTTGTATAATTATATGTATACATATGTTATATAATATGTATATATGCTTTTCATTTTTTTATTATTTTTATTATTATTCATTTCCTGCACTTTTCTTTTTCTTTATATATATGTGTATATATATATATATATATCTATATATATATAGTATCTATATATTGTATATATATTACCTATATATACAATATATTATATATATTACATTATAAAATATAGCTGGATAAGACAGCTTATATTTATGTATATTTCAAATTCTTGCACTGTCTTTAAATTCATATATTATTATATATAAACAGTGGTCACCTATAGACCCTGATAATATTATTATTATAAATACTGTATAACAGTGGTCACATATAGACCCTGGTAATAGTGCTGGATATTACAGCACTTATATTTATATTTAAATTCCTGCAATGTCATTTTATTATCTATATATATATATATATATATACTATATAGTACTATATAATACAATACATAGATATATATGTATTTAATTTCTGCCCTGTCATTTCAATTTATCTATATATATATCAGTGGATATACCCTGATTATTATTTATTAAATATTTAGCAGTGGATATACCCTGCTATTATTATATATAATACCTGCATTTGTCTGTTCTTTATATACTATATATATACTGCTATATATATTATATCTATATATATATACATACTATATATATATATATATATATATATATATATATATCTATATTATATATGTATATAAATATAGATAAATATGCTCTGTATTACAGCCTTGATATTCATGAACCCTGTCTATTTTAACAGAAAACAACTCCAGCACAGCCAGTGACCCCTGTCACCAGCAACCTCAAAACCTGACTGCAAGATCAGGTTATCAACATTATCAGGGAGTAGGCAAGTATACCTTGCCAAGTTTGTACTGCTTAAATATTAAATGTTAAATGTTCTTATTTAAATTCAATTATTGTCATTTAATACTGCTCCTAAAATTACAGATAAATGTATCTGAAATTGCCTTAGGTACAGTCAACAAATACGTTAGCTTAGGGTAATCAATGTAGTAGTTACAGACTTACCAACAATTATGAAAATATCCTGATATTCTCCTAGACCCTATCACGGGAACACGCAACATGGTTGTAATGCATATTGGGATGCGAGCTGCGTAGTTGACTAGCTACCAGTACGTGTGACCGCATCACGGATTAGAATAATTCAGGAAATATACGACTTGACCTTTAGTTACATTGGGAGGGGAGAACAACTAAAATACGTATGGGACACCCACCTCTTTACCATGTGCCACACTCGACGGAGTGATACGGATGATATAGATATGTATTCATGTGACCATTCTCATCGTAGATGGAAAATTGTATAGTGCCCTTGAACGGGGGCATATGTGGCATATACTAGCCTGTCACTACAGATTGGTGAATTACGTCAGCATATGTCTAGCTACACATTTCCCATACGTATTAGGTTGTCTCAATTTGCATTCACTTAGATGGTTAGCACCCTGTATTTATTTTATTCAGTAGTTTAATTCAGTATTTACATACTTGGCATGTTATTTTCTTGTATCTTGTTACGTCCCTCTGAGGACCTGGTTCCCTGACCAGGTTTAGCTGAGACATTCCACCCCACAGTACCTGGACCTTGACAGGAGTCTGGACATGCCTTTGAGATGGAGTTAGAGGAGATGCCGTCAGAGTCTACCTGAGTACCCCTGGAGTTGGAGCTACATATTTTGAGGATGTTGTGCTAGTTTATCTTATTTTACTTCTGCTTACTTTTTGTAGTGGGATTGTTCCCACCTGACTTTATCTGGATTGTATATGACATTTCAGATATAGCATCTATATATTCAGCACTTTCCCTGTTATTCTTGTGGATGAGATAGATTTACCTGTATTTAGACTTGTAGTATTTTAGGACAGCGTAGCACATCACTTCGGGTCCATTAAATTGGGTATTCCCTTAGTGACGTGTCAGCTGGCCAGTGACACGTGGCCTAGTTCTGTATATTTTTGGGACTGGGGCGTGACATCATGTGTATGTCGATTATACACCTCACGTATAATGGAGTTACCTTTATACCCCATGTGCAACCTAAACCGATCACATAATGAACTCGCACTCTAAAACACATAGTTAGTATTTCTTTTTCTCTACTTGCTATTCTTGTATTTACTTCCAGTTCTTATTGTGCCTATTGCTTGTTCACTTGTATTGTATATTCTTTCTACTTGTGCATCTTGTATCTTTTTCTATTGCTTGTTATATATGCTCTATTGTTATTGGAACTGCTTTTAGAGGTATGTACTTCGCTCCAATCCTGACTGGATATATTTTTCCAGATGATTGGCTAGAGGAGCTATGTCCCACACATTACGGACCTCAGGAGGGTGAGACTTTAGAGGACACTCCCCTAGAGCAGGAGAACATTATCCTAGTGACCGAGGAGGTCTAGTTTTGTTTAGTGATTCTTGTATTAGACTATTATATTTGAGGAGATTCATAGATGTACTATTATTTTATATTGTGGATTGTATCTTTCTTTTCTTCGCTATTCCATTCGTGCATTATTTTCTCCTTAGTGTTTTGTGATTGAGATTGACATATTTGTGAGATACCATATTGCTCCTCCGTTTGGAGTTGAGATGATTGACAAGTACCATATTATATTGTTGAGATGTTATATAGTTAGAAATGACCCAGACAGCGTTCTACCGCCGATTCTGCGGCGTAGGCTGGGCGTAACCACGTACTCGTGCCCGAATATCCGGGTGCGGGTCGTGACATTTCATATGTTTGTTCATATTATTTTTTATTTTATTATTATTTTTTTGTTGATAGAGACTACCCGAGACCAGTAGAATACCTATTGGCATTGCCATAGACCTGGTTTAGGACCCGCATGTAGAATGGACACTTGGTTCAGTTTATTTTGGGTGAACCCATGACTAAACCCTCTTTTCTCCTCTCTTAGTATATATATGGCTTTTCTCTCTCCTCCCTTTCTACTTCTTTATTTAATTTTCTCCTATCTCTCAATCTTCCCCTAACCCTAACCCTAGAGAAAGTTGCTACGACTTGGACAGTGAGAGGTAGAGGCTAGGAGCCACCCAAGGCAAGTACATCTTACTCAATGGTAAAATCATCGATTTTTAGATTTTATATATATTGTTGTTTTTAATGGAAAATATTCTCCTTGAGTTGCTGATCATGTTTAGTTTTTGGAGTTTTTGATTTTGATGTATAGATTTTTGTAGATCTGAGTTTCAAGCTTAGGGTTTTTATGTGTTCCATAAGTTTTTCTTGGTTTTAATCTATTAAAACTTAGTATTTTCAAAAAATAGTGGTTTTTTATGTTAGAGCATTTTATTTCGTATAATTTGGCTTTTTTCGCTTGATTTGGAGTTAAAATAGAGTTTTTATGTAGAAAATATTTTTTTAGTTTTTGGAGCTTTCGGTCATGACTGAACTTGCTGTTGGAGAAGACGAAGTCTTCATGCGGCCAGCGAGTCATGCGGCTGAGTGTGCCATGCTGCCTGAACTCTTGTCGCATGCTGACAGCATGTGTCCATCTTGTTGGACGCATGACTGCTATTTACACAAGTATCATTGAACACCTTGTGCTTTCACTCGCTGAACGAATAAAATTTTTACTAAGTCCAAGAGAGGCGTACATGCGGCCAGTGGGTGTATGCGGCCAGTGGGTGCATGCGGTCAGTGAGTCCATGCGGCCAGTGGGTGCATGAGGCCAGTGAGTCCATGTGGCCAGTGGATGCATGCGGTTAGTGAGTCCAAGAGGCCAGTGAGCCCATGTGGCCAGTGGGTGCATCCGGCCAGAGAGTCCATACGGCCAGTGGGCATATGTGGCCAGGAATTCTGGTATGCATTTTTTATCCCCTGTTGTTATGTTCTCTCTGTATTTTTTCTTTTAGTGATTATTGTTGTGTGCTTCCTTATGTTGATGCAAGTTTATGATACTAAACAAGTGTTGCATATGAGTTCATAAGACAAGTTTGTGTACAAGTTCACAATCCTCACAACATCATGAAAATGTTTGTGTATGAAAATTAATTGCATTTGGCATCAAAAAATCAACTGTGAGCATTGTCCAATGTATCGCGTGTCGCTAATATGATAACTCATGAAAAGCTCGTACACGCGATTCATCATTTTAGGGAGTTCTCAAGTGTCCAGGACTCGAGAACTTAAAATAATTTGGTAATGATTAAACAAGATAAGATTTACCTAGAGCATTTTTGGAGGAAAGAATATTGCGCTACCAGCTACAATGATCCCTAAGGGCCCTATGCGGCAGGGACAACCCTGCTAGACAAGGGCTCTATGATTGACCAAGTTTACGCGTGTTGTGGCACATTACAAGATAAGTTTATGTTTACAAGAAAAGTTTATGAATTATAAGACAAGTTTATGTTTACAAAACCAGTTTTTGATTCAAAAGTGTATTTCTATGCTTATAAGTTCAATTTCTGTTTATGATAAGCAATAAGTTATGTTATTGTATAATTGACTGTGTATTTAAATTTACTAGAGAACATACCCCTGGCCATCCGGGTTGACTGCAGTGCCGGTGGTAGCAATATTATTAGCAATGCATCTAGTAATTAGGGCTTGTGATAACCCTAGTTAGTTAACTATAGCAAGCCGTAGGCAAGTTTGGCCGTGAATTGGATATTTTTTATTCGTATAGCTCGCTCTTCTAGTTTTATTTTCTCCCAACACATAGTTAGGGTACTAAGTTCTACTCAGGTGAAGGTCTGCAACCCCGGTCCTTGTTTGTTTTAAGGGTTGTGGTCCCCATCCAGAGTAGTTCCATGCTCTCTGGCCGCTCGTCGCTTTACTTTTATTTTTGTACTTATTATCTGTTCTTTCAGTATTATTCTTGAGATAAGTATATTGGTACCGTACAAGTATCGATCTGCATTTATTTCTTATATGTCTCTTTTTTATGTTGTGATACATTTGGCTTATCACCTCGAGCTCCTTTGTGGTACTTGTTGCTTGGGGTTCTGACCCCACTGGCTTTGCATGGCCAGGTTACCCCGAAGAGAACTAGGATCCACCGCGCCTCCAGCAAGATAGCTCACAATCGTAGGACTGCGGCCGAAGCTCGCGAGTAGGTTTTCTTCTTCCACCCCTCGTCTTGATTACTTCTTTTTGTGGTGTTCAGCAAGGAGCAGAGTTAGCTCCTTATATTTTTGAGACTGCGATCAACATGATGTATATATTAGACCATGGCTGGTATATTTTGATCATGTATTATTAAACTATGCTAGTGCAGTATTTTGTATTCACTAGCTTCATGATCATATGTGACATGTAATTTGGGATACCTTTTTACTTTCATGTATGATATACTCTTGTACTTATATTACTGGATTGAGATAATAGGATTTATCGGCCTTAGGACTGATGTCATATCATGCTAGAGTTCACCCATTTATCTTTTAGACAACCTTTACACATTATGACTTATTTCGGTATTCTACAAGGTGCAGTTGGCCATATCAGTCCTTGTATTTATCCAATATTCTGGGAGCGGGGCGTGACAAGATTTTATTGGTAGCCCAAGCAGTTATATTTTCCAGACTTGTGGGAGGACTCATCTTGTTAGAATCTCAATCCTCTATAATCTTTGATTGAACTCTACTTGTAATATGTACTTCTCGCTTTCCTTGAACTTCAAACTTGCTTAAGATGATTGTTCCATTCTTGTCCCTTGTTGATATTCTTGTGTCCTTATCCTTCAGGGATACCCCACCTGCTCTTCCTTCCGAGGGTTTTGTTGCACCGATAGCTCCAGCAGATCCAGTGGGCTAGGGCCAGATTCCAATATTGAACCAAGGGCAAGCATCAATTGTTTTTCATCAGCCGGCTCCGCAAGTTATGCATGCCCGACCAGCACAATCAGCCCCACCAGTATTGTCGAAACAGCCAGCTCAACCCGCTCCGTCATTCATACCAGTCCAGGCCGCCCAGACAATACCACCAGTTCTACCAGTACAACTAGGGCAGGCAGGCTCGCAGGCTATGTTTGAGATGATCCAGGTTATGATGATGGTACAATAACAACAGCAGCAACAATAACTCCAACTTCAGCAACAAGTGGTCCAACTTTGCCAGCAGTTTCAGCAAGGACAAGAACAGACCAATACTACTCTTTGCCAGGGAGTTAGAGTAGCACTCGATAACAGTGGACGTTATAATCACAACGCGGCGACAAATTTTAGTCGCATGTGCCAAGCCAAGTTCCTCGACACGAAAGAGGCAGTTTCAGCAGATTCTTGGCTCCAGGACTTTGAGGCCATCCTGGATGCAACCAAGATCCCAGATGATGAGAAGGTAGCAGTAGTAAAGCTACAATTATCAGATCTTGCCCGAGAATGGTGGAAAGCATAAGAAATGGCACTTTTGAAGCCTATTGATTGGTAGAGGTTCAAGGAGCACTTTCAGGAAAAGTATTTCCACACCACTGCCATCTTTTAGCTCCAGTAGCAGTTCATCAACCTCTGCCAGAACACAAGATCGGTCGACCAGTATGCGGCTGAGTTTTGCAGACTCAGCCGATTTGCTCCCTATATGGTCGCTTTCGAGGAAGACTGAGCCAAGAGATTTGAGCAAGGGTTACATCTAGAGCTTCAGCAGTTTACGGTGGGTCATACTTATACCACTTACGATGTAGTAGTCAGGGCAGCTAGGTCACAAGAACTTGTCGGCCAGAGATTAGTAGCAAGGACCAGAGGCCAGAAGATGTCACACTCATCCTTGAGAAGCGCCAGTATTTAGTCATCACCTCTAGCACCAGCAGTAAGAATACCTCGCCCGCTAGCACCTCCAACCTCTATAGTAACCTCAGTACAATCTACTAGGCAGTCTGTATCAGTAGGATGCAGCCACTACGGCAAGCCAGGGCACACCAAAGAACAGTGCAGGAGGGCCAATGGCTAGTGTCTCAGATGTGGGGCATCCGACCACATGATTGGTTCATGCCCGCTCCTGTACCCAGAAGCTTCTTCAGTCCGACAGTTACCAGCTCAGCCTCGGGCAGCGACTGAAGGCCCGCGAGGACCAGCATTAGCAATTCGACCACCAGCCCAGCATCCTCTCCCGACGCAGACCTAGCAGTTTCAGCAACAACATCCAGCACAGTATGCGCGAGTCCGACATGCCCAACCAGCAAGACAGAACCAGCAACAAGTCAGAGCCACAGCCCCTGGACGATGGCCTGACGAAACATTTGGCAACCTAGAGCAGTTGTTAGCCAAAGGTGTTATAATTATGGGTAAGATTTCTGAGCTCTCTTTAGCTTGTCTCATTCTTGGGTTCTCGTTGAAAGATCTCGTGTTCTGACGCATTCGAGATACGATAGTCATTTTGATCCTTTCGTTGAGTGAAAAAGCGAGTTTATCGCCCCCGCTCTTCTGCCTTCATGACTCATAGTACGTGGTGTCTATTATGTGTTCCAACAACGAAGGTATGTCCTAGATTAGAGTCATGTCCTCGATATAGTCATTGGTACCGACTTACCTCCAGGCTTGGCCCTTGTCAATTTATGTGAGTCAGCATAGGCAAGCGAGGACGAGTTCCTATTCGACTGACTCGGGAGTATATGTATCCATATGCCTCCAATTCCCTGTATGTTACTTTTGTGTATTTATTTATTAGTTACTTCTGCAACTATCTTATTTATTTTAGTTACTTGCTTAGTGTAATCATTTGAATTTTGATTTATTTTTTTGAGCTTTCTCGTGTGTTCCAGCTCGACAAGCCTTGGTTAAATTCCGAGAACAAAATTTTTCTAAGAAGGGTAGAGATGTCACACCCGATTCCAGATTTAGTATATTTTGAATTTCTTGAATTTAATTTTTTTCTTGATAATATATTCCTGCTGTATTTTATATGTTGGTTTCTGTCTTTTTTATTATTATTTTTTTAGAGAGACTACCCGAGACCAGTAGAATATCCATTGGCATTGCCATAGACCCAGTTTAGGACCCACCTGTAGAATGGACACTTGGTTCGGTGTATTTTGGGTGAACCCATGACTAAATCCACTTTTCTCCTCTCTTATATATATATATATATATATATATATATATATATATATATATGGCTTCTCTCTCTCCTCTCTTTCTTCTTCTTCTTTATTTTATTTTTTTTCTCTCCCTCAAGCTTCCCCTAACCCTAACCCTAGAGAAAGTTGCTGCGACTTGGACTGTGAGAGGTAGACGCTATGAGCCACCCAAGGCAAGTACATCTTGCTCAATGGTGAAATAATAGATTTTTTGGATTTTTATATATGTTGTTGTTTTAAAAATATTTTTGATGGAAAATGTTTCCCTTAAGTTGCTGATCATGTTTAGTTCTTGGATTTTTGGATTTTGATGTATAAATTTTTGTAGATCTGAGTTTCAAGTTTAGGATTTTTATGTATTCCATGAGTTTTTCTTAGTTTTTATCTATTAAAACTTAGTGTTTTCGAAAACTAGTGGTTCCTTATGTTAGAAAATTTTATTTTGTGCAATTTGGCTTTTGTTTTGCTTGATTTGGAGTTAAAATTGAGTTTTTATGTAGAAAATAAAATTTTGATTTTTGGAGCTTTCGGTTATGGCTGAACTTGCTGTTGGAGAAGTCTTCATGCGACCAGCGAGCCATGCAGCTGAGAGTGCCATACGGCCCGAGGGGGCCATGCGGCCTGAACTCTTGCTGCATGCTAACAGCATGTGTCCATCTTGTTGGACGCATGACTGCCTATTTACACAAGTGTCCTTGAACACCTTGTGCTTTCACTTGCTGAACGAATAAAAAATTCGCTAATTCTAAGAGGGACGTCCATGCGGGCGGCCAGTGGGTGCATGCGGCCAGTGAGTCCATGCGGCAGTGAGATACATGCGGCCAGTGAGTCCATGCGGCCATTGAGCCCATGTGGCCAGTGGGTGCATGAGGCCAGAGAGTCCATATGGCCAGTGGGCGTATGCGGCCAAAAATTATTGTGTGCATTTTGTGTTACCTGTCGTTATGTTCTCTCTGTATTTTTCTTTTAGTGATTATTGGTGTGTTCTTCCTTATGTCGATGCAAGTTTATGACACCAAACAAGTTTTGCATATGAGTTCACAAGACAAGTTTATGTACAAGTTCACAATCCTCACGACACCATAGAAATATATATGTATAAAAATTTATTACATTTTGCATCAGACAATCAAGTGTGAGCATTATCCAATGTATCATGTGTCGCTAATACGATAACTCATGAAAAGCTCCTACTCGCGATTCATCATTTTAGGGAGTTCTCAAGTGTCCACGACTCGAGAACTTGAAATAATCTGGTAATGATTAAACAAGATAAGATTTACCTAAAGCATTTTTGGAGGAAAGAATATTGCGCTACCGGCTACCATGATCCCTAAGGGCCCCATGCGGCATGGACAATCCTGCTAGGCAAGGGCTTTATGACTGACCAAGTTTACGCGTGCTGTGGCACATTACAAGATAAGTTTATGTTTACAAGAAAATTTTATGATTATAAGACAAGTTTATGTTTACAAGACCAGTTTTTGATTCACAAGTTTATGTTTATGCTTACAAGTTCAATTTCTGTTTGTGATAAGCAAAAAGTTATGTTATTGTATGGTTGACTGTGCATTTAAATTTATTAGACAAGCGTACCCTTGGTCATCCGGGTTGACTGCAGTGCCGGTTGTAGCAATATTCTTAGCAATACATTTCTAGTAATTAGGGCTTGTGATAACCCTATTTAGTTAATTATAGCAAGCAGTAGGCAAGTTTGGCTGTTAATTGGATGTTTGTTATTCGTATAGCTCGCTCTTCTAGTTTTATTTTCTCCCAGCACATGGTTAGGGTGCTAAGTTTTGCTCGGGTAAAGGTCTGCAATCCCGGTCTTTGTTTAGTTTAAGGGTTGTGGTCCCGATCCAGAGTAGTTCCTATGCTCTCTGGCCGCTCGTCGCCTTACTTTTATTTTTGCACTTATTATCAGTTCTTCCAGTATTATTCTTGAGACAAGTACGTTGGTACCGTACAAGTCTCGACCTGCATTTATTTCTTATATGTCTCTTTTGTTTATGTTGTGATATGTTTGGCCTATCATCTCGAGCTCCTTTGTGGTACTTGTTGCTTAGGGTTTTGACCCCACTAGCTTGGCATGGCCAGGTTATCCCGAAGAGAACCAAGATCTACCGTGCCTCCAGCAAGATAGCTCGCACTAGTAGGACTACGGTCGAAGCTCGCGAGTGGGTTTCCTTCTTCCACCCTTCATCTTGATTACTTCTTTTTATGGTGTTAACAAGGATCAGAGTTATCTCCTTATATTTTTGAGACTGCGGTCAACATGATGTATATATTAGACCATGACTGCTATATTTTGATCATGTATTATTAAGTGCAACATTTTGTATTCACTAGTTTCATAATCATTTGTGATATGTAATTTGGGACACCTTTTTACTTTCATGTATGATATACTCTTGTACTTGTGTTATTGGATTGAGATAATAGGATTTGTCGGCCTTAGGACTGACGTCATAGCATGTTAGAGTTTACCCATTTGTCTTCTAGACAACCTTAACACATTACGGCTTACTTCGGTATTCTGCAAGGTGCGGTTGGCCATGTCAGTCCTGTATTTATCCAGTATTCTGGGAGCGGGACGTGACATAAAGTTTTGGCCAAGGAGAAGGGCTGCTTAGTAAACAGATAATACATAGCAACCAGTTCATCGTTAGTGAGGTTTTCCATGTTACCTTGCTTAGGAGTGATGGTGTGTTTGAGAATCCGATGCATGTCGTGATAGAAGGGATTGAGGTCTTTATCATCTGGTTTGAGGACAGCAGGACGATTGCAGATGAAAAACAAGAATTCCTCATAGGAGTAGTCACCAAAAAGTTATATGTTGAAAAAATAGGAGTGAGCCCGCAGATTTACCCGTTCGGGGGCGCCTGGGATGGTGGCTAAGGAGGAGGCAGTGACAGTTATCATGATCCCGCTAACTTTCCTTTCAAACTCCCGGTTGTCGCCGTTTGGGACCATGTTACAATAGAACATACGAACATTATAAGGGTAGATATCAACTTGGCGTTCAAGGAGTTTCGCCATGCCGGCCTCTTCAAAGGTCTTCCGATGGGTAGGAAAGCTGAAGAAGGAGATTGATTTCTCAAGACAGATGGGAAATTTATGGAAGTAGGAGAACCAATCGCGAGAGTGCTAGGCTGATTTAAAGATGGTGGGATTGTAGACATGGGAGGTTATTGTTGGGATGAAGAGGGAGGTAGACGGAGGGCCGAAGAAGGAGGACGTGTCATGACCCGTACCCAAAAATTGGGCATGAGTCATGGGAACATACAGCCTACGCCATAGAGTCGACGGTAAAACGTTGTCTAGGTCACAATATAACTAATACGTCTCACAATAATATAACCTGTCAATGATCTCAACTCCATAAGGAGGACAAGATGAATATAATATAATGTCTACTCAACCACAACGATAACTATAGGAAGATGAATGGCACGATAAAGATGTAAAATTATATAAAGAAGTTCCAACACATAGGTTTGGAAATAAATATCTCAACTATGGCAATAAGTCTAAGAGTCTAGATAACTCAATAACAATATAAGTCTCAAAATAATACAACTCCAAATATCTCAAGTAGAACAATCCCAAATACAAATAAATATTAGGCTCTATGTAAGCCCCCTGATTTTTCAAGAATTTTTCTGGAATTTTTCGGGATTTTTCTGTCAATAAAACCTAGGCCTTTGTCAATTAAATGATTTTTTAATTGCTATTAATTAATATTAAAATATTATGAAAATAATATTTTATGATGTAAAATGGAAAACCGGATATAGGGTAATTTTCTGCGTATTTATTGGACTCCGGAAACCCGTTTAAAGCCCTAAAAACTATTTATAAAATAAACCAATTCAAACCCCTAAATAAACCTGGTTTATTTCAATAAACCCAACAGAACCAAACCAAACCCAAACTTGAACCAAATCGATTTCTTAATGGGTCGGGTCGGGTCGGATCCGAATCGAACCCGACCCGAAACCCGTTAACAAATCTCAGAAACCCTAATTCTCCTCGGCCTCGACTCCGCGGCGGCGCGCCTATAAAAGGACGCCTCGACTTCTGTGCCGCCGCCGCAAACCCTAATTCTCCTTGCCGTCGTCGGTCATCTACTCCGACGAGCTCCACCCCCTGCCGTGCCCTAGACTTCGGCCCCGCTGCTCGACATCTCCCCACCTCAGCCCCAGCAGAACCACCTCCGCCGCACACCTCTCTCTTCTCCACACCTTCGCCGTTGCACCGCCTGACCCCGACGAACCCATCCCCACCAGCACCTCACCATCTCCGCCTCCTCCGCCTCATCTCCCTCTTCCCCGACAGTCGCCCTCGCCGGCCACCCGCCTCCAGAAACCCAGTGCCCCGACTCCTCCAGTCTTCCTCCCGGTCGATCTCCTCCCCGCACCCTCATCTT
Organism: Iris macrosiphon; assembly: GCA_036927795.1. Lineage (NCBI taxonomy): Eukaryota > Viridiplantae > Streptophyta > Magnoliopsida > Asparagales > Iridaceae > Iris > Iris macrosiphon. The sequence continues at coordinate 121,102 of JAYESA010000299.1, forward strand.
CCTCGACTGGAACCCTAGCTCCCCGCCTCCTCCTCCACAACCTCGCCGTCGTCCTCCCCGTTTCCCCTCGACCACCGACCCCTGAACCCTAAACCACACAGCACCGACCCCCTCGATCCGTCACCTCACCTCCTCCCCAAGCGCCGACGAGCTGTCCTCTCCGCCCTGACTCAGCCTCGCCGTTCTCCGCCTCGAGCAGCCCGACGTGCCCGGAACCCTAACCGAGGACTCAGCCAGACACAGACTCGGCCGGACACCAGGACACAGTAAAACCCTAACCCTAGTTTTGGATGCGAGTCGGACACGAGGAAACTCGATTTTTCAGACCAGTTCAGGTATCCATAACTCCCTCCTCGTAGCTCGGATTTCAATTCCGTAAATTGTATCACGTAGCCTGTATAACCCTCTCGGTGCCCGGACAAACCGCTCGGGACATAACGTCCTGTGGTGATCGCACACCGCGATCCAAAAACAGAAAAAACGACGACCCGATTCACCCCGGAACTGGGTACGTCCCGCCAAACGGGACGACTTGGTCGCACGCGGTCTTTACCGAAACGTGCGCGACATCGATACGGACGTGTAGGATTTCGCAGAAGTCAATTCGGGTGTGCGTGCACACCGGAATCAACGCGTATCCGCCGACACCGCCCCGTATCTGTCGATTCTGGAACACGCTGTAACTTCGTGTACACACGTCGGATCGAGACGAAACTTGCGCCATCGGACTCGTAGCGATACGCTGGTCCTGTGACCCAAGTTTGGTTCGATTCTGAGAACGTTGACGAAATCGCGTGTCGTGGGCCCCACAGGCCCCGCTCGACGGGCGATTTTGTGATCGGCTCATCGAAATTTAATTCTGAAAGTTCCGTTGGGTTCGTATCAGCGTTTCTGACCTGTTGACACTGAGTTTGGTGAATTTGGAGACCGTTGATCCTGACATACTTTTCGGTGCAAAGTGGCCCACATGTGGACCCCGCTTTGGCACGGAAATGTCGTTTTTGCCCTTGTGTACAAATTGGACGTAAGGACAGGCGTTTCTAGCTATTTGATATTTTCTGAATCTAATGGTGATATTTATTTCAGCAACCGGAGTAGTACCTGCAGATCACACGGAGACCAGAGCTATAGTTGGAGCCAGGACCACAGGCAAGTGTACCTTGCCAAACTCTGCAGTATTGTCATATATTTTCTTGTTTCATTATGTTGTTGTGCATGCTTAACTTAGGACCGTGTGACGTACTTAGCGTCCGATTATCAGTCGGGTGCCGACACTGTACGCGGTGTTGGGTACGGTCATCTAGAGATGGACATTCGTGACACTATATATTCTCGTACTTGTCTTACCAAGTACGCTTGACTCAGGACACTTGACACTATTCATGAGACAGGATTTTCCCGAGATATTCGTGGGGATTCTGAATAGGATACAGGACTTGGACATGATATTCTTAGACATAGTATGACTTGTTGCATTAGTCTTGATCCTGCGTGTCATGGACATGAGACGTGAGATTTCATTGGGTGGGGAGAGTATTACCATATGAAAGGCTGATTATATTATATATTGACATCTGGATGTGTCTTAGTCTCTGACACAGAGCTATGGCACCAGTTCTGGCCCTTCGAGAAAATACTGCTATGGGTTTCTCCGACACTGATCCTGTAGTAGTCTCAGCCCGAGTATGGAATAATGTTCTCATTTGCATATCACTTAGCTGGTTATTTATTCACCCTATTGTTCATTTATTGCTGCACTGCATTTATTTTGGCTTGTATTTTCTGTACCTTGCTGTCCCCTGAGGACCTGGATCCGGATTATGTCCCCAGATATTGCAGACGAGATCTACCCCGAGGTTTACGGGACCGAAGCATTGGCATTAGCAGGAGCAGGTGCCTACATTGGAGCAGAACCAGGATCTGAGGACGAGATCGTACCAGAGGACTTCTCTTGAGTATTGGCTTGGGATACTCATTATTTTCAGTTTCTAATTATTTACTTTCCAGTCTATTTCATTGATGTAGCAGACTTGTACTCGGATTGTTCTCCGAGACATTTTATTGAGATTTGTCAGTTATTTATTTATTTCATTTCTGTCATTTGATCTGTGATTATTTGTTGTGGATGAGATTAGTATAGACTGTGACCTGTACCACTGGATCTACTTATTGTTATATTACAGCTTAAGTATGCCCCGATGGATCCATTAAATTGGGTTGTCCATCGGTGCGTACTGCTGGCCATTATCACGCGTCCGGTCCCTCGGTATTTTGGGACTGGGGCGTGACATGGTTTTTGTGGTGGCCCATGCAGGTCAACGACTAAATTGTTCGGTTTCAACTTAGGGACCGAGCAAGCCTGCAATAAGAATAGAATAAGTTTTAGGATCTTATCCACATGATTGAAACGTTCTTGATATCTATATTGTATTCGAATTAAATTTCTTGCATCTTGCCTTGATTCCTGTGCGCCTCTTATAGTTTATTTTTGATGCAGAGTAATGGATTCAAGAGCAAACGACAAAACTCCAGCAAACACACCAATAGGTACGGTAGCCACCTACGGAGAAGATGAAGTGGCACCATTGAGTGGAGATCCCTCTACTCACCAAGGCAGCCAAGCAGATCAGTATGCTCCTAGATTTCGGCGAGACGATATCCCACCGCCTCCGCAGTTCATTCCACCAATGCCTGTATTCCCACCGGGACAGCCTATGGACGGGCAGCAGATGTTCCAAATGATCTACGCAATGATGCAGGCCCAACAGCATATTTATCAAGAAGCTCAACGTCGTGAAGCAGATTACTTGAGGAACAGCATAGTAAATGCATTGGATCAGGCCAACCTACCAACTCGCCGACAACCGACGGGCTCTATCACCGACTTTCGCCAGCTGAAGCCCCGTACCTTCTCAGGCAAGGAGGAACCTACTGAAGTTCATGAGTGGCTTACCAACATACGACATCAATTAGAAGCAGCAGAGCTACCAAAGGAACGTTGGATGACTGCCGTCAGAATGCAATTGACGGACAATGCACATCACTGGTGGCTATCCGAGGAGACCCGGCTCGGACCAGACCGAGCCACCTGGGAGGAGTTCTCCAGACTCTTTCAAGAGATGTACATTCCAGCTACCGCTCGATCAGAACTCAGAGACAAGTTCAACCGCCTTATCCAAGGCAATATGACAGTGGAAGAGTACAACGCGAAATTTATTCGTCTGAGTCGCTTCGCCCCTACCTTGATTCCGACAGAAGAAGAGAAGGCCGAGAAGTTCTTCGATGGACTAAACTTCGAGCTACAGAAATTAATTGGATCCATTGCACCTACATCTTACTCGGACGTCCTTGCTGCAGCCCGACGCATGGAGCACGTCACCAAGAGAGAGACCAGTTTGAAGCGGACTTCCACATCAGCACCAGCCAGAGCACCACAAGAAGAATCTGCAAAGAGACCTCACCTACAGCAACAGCAGAACGCATCTACACCACAAGTAATAGTCCTCTCTACTTGTCACTACTGTGGCAAAGCAGGCCATCTCGCTAGGGAATGCAGACGCAGGTTAGGACTATGCTTAGGTTGTGGATCCAGACAGCATGCAGTGAGAGAATGCCCTGATCGTAAAGAAGGAGCACCAAGAACAAACCAACAAGCTCTACCAGCACCAGGAGGATATCAACCAAGGCCACCCTTGGCACCTCGACCAGCACCCTTCCAGCAGGCCCAACAACAACAGAGGACACCCCTTCAAGGACGCGGACAAGCTTATGTGATGACCTTGGAGGATGCGCAAATTCATGGAGTAGCTAATGCGCGTAAGTTTTTATATAGTTTCTGTTTCTTGTATTGTTTTAGTTTTTTCATGTTGGTTCGTGACCCTGGCCTTCACCTAGTAATTTTGAGATTGCTTAATAACCTAGAATGTTTTATAATTGATAACCTAATATGTTTTAAGTGATAATCTAGTTTTTTTCGGAACTGTAGTCTTCTAAATCTCCTTCATACGGGAGATTGTATAACCTTTAATACAAAGGAAAAACTATTTTCCTTTGTATTATTCTTACACCCTCAACCTTGACTCTCCTTGATCATGATGTGCTTCGAACAATATTTGCAACCGTGTCATCTTTGTTGACCGGTTATTCTTTTGATTGCGAGGACGCAATCCTCTTAAGGGGGGTAGATTGTAAGCCCCCTGATTTTTCAAGAATTTTTCTGGAATTTTTCGGGATTTTTCTGTCAATAAAACCTAGGCCTTTGTCAATTAAATGATTTTTTAATTGCTATTAATTAATATTAAAATATTATGGAAATAATATTTTATGATGTAAAATGGAAAACCGGACATAGGGTAATTTTCTGCGTATTTATTGGACTCCGGAAACCCGTTTAAAGCCCTAAAAACTATTTATAAAATAAACCAATTCAAACCCCTAAATAAACCGGGTTTATTTCAATAAACCCAACAGAACCAAACCAAACCCAAACTTGAACCAAACCGATTTCTTAATGGGTCGGGTCGGGTCGGATCCGAATCGAACCCGACCCGAAACCCGTTAACAAATCTCAGAAACCCTAATTCTCCTCGGCCTCGACTCCGCGGCGGCGCGCCTATAAAAGGACGCCTCGACTTCTGTGCCACCGCCGCAAACCCTAATTCTCCTTGCCGTCGCCGGTCATCTACTCCGACGAGCTCCACCCCCTGTCGTGCCCTAGACTTCGGCCCCGCTGCTCGACATCTCCCCACCTCAGCCCCAGCAGAACCACCTCCGCCGCACACCTCTCTCTTCTCCACACCTCCGCCGTTGCACCGCCTGACCCCGACGAACCCATCCCCACCAGCACCTCACCATCTCCGCCTCCTCCGCCTCATCTCCCTCTTCCCCGACAGTCGCCCTCGCCGGCCACCCTCCTCCAGAAACCCAGTGCCCCGACTCCTCCAGTCTTCCTCCCGGTCGATCTCCTCCCCGCACCCTCATCTTCCTCGACTGGAACCCTAGCTCCCCGCCTCCTCCTCCACAACCTCGTCGTCGTCCTCCCCGTTTCCCCTCGACCACCGACCCCTGAACCCTAAACCACACAGCACCGACCCCCTCGATCCGTCACCTCACCTCCTCCCCAAGCGCCGACGAGCCGTCCTCTCCGCCCTGACTCAGCCTCGCCGTTCTCCGCCTCGAGCAGCCCGACGTGCCCGGAACCCTAACCGAGGACTCAGCCAGACACAGACTCGGCCGGACACCAGGACACAGTAAAACCCTAACCCTAGTTTTGGACGCGAGTCGGACACGAGAAAACTCGATTTTTCAGACCAGTTCAGGTATCCATAACTCCCTCCTCGTAGCTCGGATTTCAATTCCGTAAATTGTATCACGTAGCCTGTATAATCCTCTCGGTGCCCGGACAAACCGCTCGGGACATCGCGTCCTGTGGTGATCGCACACCGCGATCCAAAAACAGGAAAAACGACGACCCGATTCACCCCGGAACTGGGTACGTCCCGCCAAACGGGACGACTTGGTCGCACGCGGTCTTTACCGAAACGTGCGCGACGTCGATACGGACGTGTAGGATTTCGCAGAAGTCAATTTGGGTGTGCGTGCACACCGGAATCAACGCGTATCCGCCGACACCGCCCCGTATCCGCCGATTCTGGAACACGCTGTAACTTCGTGTACATACGTCGGATCGAGACAAAACTTGCGCCATCGGACTCATAGCGATACGCTGGTCCTGTGACCCAAGTTTGGTTCGATTCTGAGAACGTTGACGAAATTGCGTGTCGTGGGCCCCACAGGCCCCGCTCGACGGGCGATTTTGTGATCGGCTCATCGAAATTCAATTCTGAAAGTTCCGTTGGGTTCGTATCAGCGTTTCTGACCTGTTGACACTGAGTTTGGTGAATTTGGAGACCGTTGACCCTGACACGCTTTTTGGTGCAAAGTGGCCCACATGTGGACCCCGCTTTGGCACGGAAATGCCGTTTTTGCCCTTGTGTCCAAATTGGACGTAAGGACAGGCGTTTCTAGCTATTTGATATTTTCTGAATCTAATGGTGATGTTTATTTCAGCAACCGGAGTAGTACCTGCAGATCACACGGAGACCAGAGCTATAGTTGGAGCCAGGACCACAGGCAAGTGTACCTTGCCAAACTCTGCAGTATTGTCATATATTTTTTTGTTTCATTATGTTGTTGTGCATGCTTAACTTAGGACCGTGTGACGTACTTAGCGTCCGATTATCAGTCGGGTGCCGACACTGTACGCGGTGTTGGGTACGGTCATCTAGAGATGGACATTCGTGACACTATATATTCTCGTACTTGTCTTACCAAGTACGCCTGACTCAGGACACTTGACACTATTCATGAGACAGGATTTTCCCGAGATATTCGTGGGGATTCTGAATAGGATACAGGACTTGGACATGATATTCTTAGACATAGTATGACTTGTTGCATTAGTCTTGATCCTACGTGTCATGGACATGAGACGTGAGATTTCATTGGGTGGGGAGAGTATTACCATATGAAAGGCTGATTATATTATATATTGACATCTGGATGTGTCTTAGTCTCTGACACAGAGCTATGGCACCAGTTCTGGCCCTTCGAGAAAATACTGCTATGGGTTTCTCCGACACTGATCCTGTAGTAGTCTCAGCCCGAGTATGGAATAATGTTCTCATTTGCATATCACTTAGCTGGTTATTTATTCACCCTATTGTTCATTTATTGCTGCACTGCATTTATTTTGGCTTGTATTTTCTGTACCTTGCTGTCCCCTGAGGACCTGGATCCGGATTATGTCCCCAGATATTGCAGACGAGATCTACCCCGAGGTTTACGGGACCGGAGCATTGGCATTAGCAGGAGCAGGTGCCTACATTGGAGCAGAACCAGGATCTGAGGACGAGATCGTACCAGAGGACTTCTCTTGAGTATTGGCTTGGGATACTCATTATTTTCAGTTTCTAGTTATTTACTTTCCAGTCTATTTCATTGATGTAGCAGACTTGTACTCGGATTGTTCTCCGAGACATTTTATTGAGATTTGTCAGTTATTTATTTATTTCATTTCTGTCATTTGATCTGTGATTATTTGTTGTGGATGAGATTAGTATAGACTGTGACCTGTACCACTGGATCTACTTATTGTTATATTACAGCTTAAGTATGCCCTGATGGATCCATTAAATTGGGTTGTCCATCGGTGCGTACTGCTGGCCATTATCACGCGTCCGGTCTCTCGGTATTTTGGGACTGGGGCGTGACACTCTAAGCCACTACTAATGGATCCTCTACTAGAACGGGATCCTCCTGAGGCTTCTAGATGTAACCCTCATCTACTCCTGGGCCATAGTACGTGGGACAAAAGTTCTCGAGATCCTTTAAAAAATATATCCAGTCAGGATTGGAGCGAAGCACATAAGCTAACAAGAGTTCCATTAAATTAAGAAAGACCATAAAATAATAAGCAATAAAAATACAAGATTGAAGAAATATTGGAATAATAAAAAAATTGGTACACAGATAATCACATCACAGTTAATAATGAACTGTAAATAAACAAGGAATGACTGTATCAGCATGTATAACTGGAATAGAGATATGAACAACTACTAAGTTCCTTAAAATATTAGTTATTATGTGATCGGCTTAGGACAAGATCAGGCTCTACCATATATGATTGGCTATGCACAAGTGCGGTAAGGGATCAGGTCAATCAAGTATGATTAACTCTGCACAAGTACATGTAAGGGGATCAGGCCAATCATATACGGGAAGCTATGCACAAGTAATAAGATCAGGCTATACCCTCGTATATTGAGGGTGAGCTATGCACAAGTGAGTGGGGTATGATCAGATAATCAACTAATACTTCTCTGTCCCCGGCTAGTATAATGGATTCAATCATGACTCCTCATGGTTGGTATCTATGATACTAGCTCATGTATCTACTATATCGGGAATCAAGCATAACACTACATACTAGGGTCATAGTAATCATCAAAATAAGAAAACGGTCAAAGACTGTACTCGTCTGTAGTCCTGAGCAATGTGTGAGGATCGATGTCCAAAATGGAGTCACAAATACTTAAATATGAAATATAAGTGTCAAAGAGTGATATAAGATGATAATTGCTATTAACTATGTTGAAATATGATTTATATGCTAAAACTAGGTCTTGGAAGTCAACTAGGTCAATATCTAGTTCCTTGGTCAATACTAGGTTTTTTTAGGCCTTAACATGGTCTACTAGTAAATATTAGACCTTATTAGTTATTACCTAGCTTATACTAGTTAGTACTAAGGTCTTCTAGCTATATTAGTTCAGGTTTAACTAATGCTAGATAATATCTTACGAATTAACTTAATACTTAATATATACTTAGATACTAATTAATACCTTAATTGACCCATTATATAAGCTGATACCACAGTATCTTAGGGTCATAATGATACCTTGGTATCAACCTTAGCCTCTCCTCTCACTAATACTGGTACCAACCCAACTCCCAGTCTAATATCTACTGAGCATACATGCCCTAATACCACTGTTGTGAAATCCCACAGCAGTTGATACCCCCACTTCTGACTTTAGTAACTCGATCCTTGCAATCAGTCCCTAACTAGACTGATACTTTATACAGTCCACCCTCCCAACACTCAACATCAAGGCCTACACCTGATACTGAACTTGGCGCCTGACTCAACTGGTACTGAACTTTACACTTAACTGATACTAACTTAACACTCACATAGCTCACACATTCCCAATATACCCCAAGTCCCCCAATTCCTGTATCCTAAAACAAGTGCACAACAGTACACTTGCTGCTAGCTTGTTGCCATTGATACCTCACTGCACAGTGCATCAGATCCCCTTCCTCTCTCACTAACCTGGGAGTATAATACTGCAGCAATTTTAGATCCTCTTCACACCCTTGGCAATAACCCTCACAGTAGTTGTTATTAATGCCACTGATACTAATGTAATTCTTCCTCACATTCCCTCCTACTATGCAACCTGAAACACTTCCCCTCTCACTAACTGAAACCACAAACATGTGCATCCCTTACCTGCTCGAGTCTGAACTGATACTGTGCTCACCTTGTATATTGCACTTACATCCCCTTGATGCCCCACTAATATTTCAAGTATTATTACACCCTTAGCTCAACTTAATACCTTAAAATCCCCTTTCCCTTTATCCACTCTTCCATACAACCCTAATCTGCAATGAGTGCAACTGCACACATACTATGCCCACTGCTCACAGGTATGATACCTGAGCACAGATGCACAGTGCATCAACTCAAAACTGAACACATCTATTTCAGATGCTAACTCACACCTAATAGATCACTGGCTCCTGATACTGCACTTCACTCTATCCCACTGCTGCTATTGTTGCTCGAACACAGTTGGCCTGCCCTTCATACCCGAGCTTATAAGCTCAGCTACTCTTTCCAACTGCATTCTGAATAATGCACTGCTACACCCATTATCCTGACATTCACTATATCCACACCACCTTGAAGGTGAATGCCTGTTGTTGTTGAATGCAAGTAGGCACTCGAGATAACATTGCACAATGCCCCTCGAGCACTCACTGCCGACAATCACCCCAAAATTGAACACACACCAACAACAAATATTCACTATTAAACACCCTCCACACTCATAATCTCATGATATATTACCAATTATAAGAACACATAATGAAGCACTATCACTTCTCTATAACTGATACACAGTGCACAGATCCGACACCCTCTTGCACACTCCACACACCCTTGTGCATGCACCAACACACACACACACACACACACACACTATAAATAATATAGACATTAATATATATATATATATATATATATATATATATATATATATATATATATATATATATATATATATATATATATATATATATATATATATATATATATATATATAAGAATAGGGAAAAATACACTCATAAACACAAAATCCCTAATATAGGCACAACACCATGTAGAAAATACGATAGGAACCAATAGAAGCTCATGCTCCTCCCTATGGGTATTCTTAATCCATAGGTGGGCTCCTAATGGTCAAACAATAATAAAAAATAGAATTTAGAGAGAAATTTGAGGGTGTTACCTATTGGGAGATGCATTTCCAATGTGGCTCCTTCAAATGAGCACAAGGATGAGGAATAAACACCAACCCTTAGCAAAACTCTTCTTCCTCTAGACTCTAGCAATCTTCAAGCTTCTAGCTTTCTTTGGGAATGAAAAAGAGAGGGATTAGGATTAATTTGGAGAAATTTGGTGGAAGAATTGATTACTTTGGGTAAGAACTCAACTTAGGATTTTTCATGAACTAATGAATGAACTAGAGGGAGGCTCCCTATTCTTATATAGGGCCGGCCGCATAACCTAGGGCTTGGCTAATGTAGAATGTCCATAATGTCCCCATGGATTGTCATGAAGAGTTAACTTAATTAAGGGGTTCAACTAAGAGAGTTTCTAATTAAATTACAAGGGGTTATTAACTCATTCCCTCTTCTATGACTAGTCAACCATGACTAAACCAAATGGGTTGCACTAATGGTCATAACAAGTCTAGTTGGGTTTACTTAAGCTCAATAATAATTAGTCTAACTAAGGGGCTGACACACAACCATCTTCTATATTAAATATGCAAAATATATATATCTATACTAATTATTAGGAATATAGCAATAATAAATATCACAAATGAAAAATATACCTCTATTCCATAAATGTGGTAGTGACAGGATGAGTCGTCGTGACGGGTTCATTTTTCAGACATGATGGAGTGGGTCGTGGAAAGAGAGGAGTAAAGAAGAAATATGGTATTTAGAAGGGAAAATCGAATTCAAAGTGATTTACCCGATAGGAGTGTCACCCTCACTTTTCAATTAAGGGTAGTTTGGTAATTGACACGGATATTTTAAATTTAGGATTATTTGTATTTAAATAGTGTGCATGCATAATTTATTTAATGGTTGTATTATTTATTGATTGCTAGTTGTAGATTTATTTTAGACTTGTGTAGTGGACCTAACCCATTTATTAGAATGCATGAACCAACTTTTTAGAAGAGTTTAGATTGAGCCCATGAATTAGGCCCATGGATTAGGAGGTTGGATTAATTAGTGAAGCCATTAGACTATAACCTTCCCTCCCTAATTAATTTCTTCATGAGAGGCCCCAAGCAGTAATTGAGACATTTTACATTGCTTGGAGAGGGGTATATGGCAGCCATAATTAGGAGGAGAGAGAGTGTCTCTCTCATTTCATTTCCAATTCTTTAGATCTACATTCTTCCCTCTTCCAATTTCATTCATTCCCTCGTTATTCCTCCATCAATTCTTCACAAATTTTAGTCTCTATTCTTCAATAGAGGATACTACAATAAGGATCTACAAGAAGGAAGCAAGAATCAAGACGGAGGAGGCCAAGATCTACAAGAAGGAGCTACTTTCCAATTTTGAAGATTTTTTTATTGGGAATCCATCTCCCAATAGGTACATTTCAGTTTCCCTCTTTAATTAGGTTCTAAATTTGATAATTAACTATGAGAAACTAACCCACATGCATAGGCTACCCATAAAAAATGATTTTAAGTTCATCAGAGACCTACGATGGAAGTTACGTGCATTTTGGTGCCAATTTTGGGAGAATTTTGAGATTGGCACATGTGGTATTTGTCATTTGGTCTAATAAATCAACATGACATATGATTGATTTTTTGTGACTAGTGTCGTATCCATAATTGGATACGTGTAGGCCATATCTCGTCAATTTGACGATACGGATTATTTTGGGGGATTTTCCTCCGACACGGGGCTTTGTGCATGTCACATTTTGACACGGACACGTAGTTGATTCTATTATGGTTTGTATATTTCATAATTAGTATTTTAGACTTGCTCGTGTCCTCCGGGATGCGTTTGGTTGTGTGTTGGAGCCGTATCGCAAGCGTATTATAGAATTAGTGTGATACTGGTGCGGTGAACTCCACGTATTTGGTTTATTGTCCTCTTTCCTATTCGTACATGTGTATTTATATATATGTGTGATATTTATGTGATATAATATTGTATATAATAGTGTATATGAGTTTGTGTATATGCTTGTGTGTGTTTGTGATTATGTGTGTAAGAGTGTAGGTATATATTCATATGTAGATATGTATATATATATAGAGAGAGGAGTATATATATAGAGAGATTTATATAGATATTGGTATCTATGTATTATATATATATATATATATATATATATATATATATATATATATATATATATATATATATATATATATATATATATATATATATATATATATATAAGCATAGATGAGGGTATTGATATAGATAGATGTATATGTATCTAAGTGTCTGTGGCATGTTGTTGTATGAGTTTATGTGTTTGTATTTATGTGTGAGTGTATATACATTTATCTATATTAATATATGTGTATGTTTATATATATATATATATATATATATATATATATATATATATATATATATGTGTGTGTGTGTGTGTGTGTGTGTGTGTGTGTGAGACATAGCTATTTATGATATGAGTTTTGTGTATTATGTCTATACATATACATATGAGGATGTATATATATATATATATATATATATATATATATATATATATATATATATATATATATATATATTGAGATACTTGATAGATATATGTATGAATGTATGTGTATATGTAAATACATAGAGGTGTTTGAATATATGTGTATGTGTCCATATATCTATATGTGAGTGTATATATATGTATATAGTTATATTCATAGACATATATATAAGTGTGCTGTGTTTGAGGTTGTGTTTGTGTGTGTGTGTTGTATATATATGACTATATATGTATAGTTGAGAGTATATATATAGAGAGGTTGATATATATATATAGGAGTACATATGTGTGTGTGTGTGTGTGTGTGTGCGCTTATGGTTCTATGTGCATGGTTGTGCAGCGAGCAGCGCGTGTGCAACGAGCACCACGCGAGCAGCGCATGTGCAGCAGCAGCAGGCTGCAATAGCAGCAGCAGCGCACAAGCAGCGCGCGTGCAGCAGCAGCAGGCTGCAACAGCAGTAGCGTCGCAGCAGCGCGTGTTCAGCGAGCGCAGCGGGCATGGAGGGGGGCTCGGGGAGCCACTACATTCAGCAGGAGAGTGCAAAATATCAGCACCACTGTGCAGTATCAGTGAGCGATCACTGATATCAGTCTAGTTACAATATCAGGGAGTATCCAGTTCAATTCACAGTGTCGTTTAGTTCAGATTTGGATCCAGTGTTTCAGTATCACAGTGTATCAGTCACTGTGCCGAGCACAGTATCAGTAGGTTTTAGTTTCAGTCCTTTTTCAGATTAGTTTCTTAGTATTGGTTAGCATGTTAGTATATAAATAGTTTTATATATATATATATATATATATATATATATATATATATATATATATATATATATATATATATATATGTTATAGGGTTAGTTTATATACTTAGTTGTGGTATTTGTTTCAGTTCAGTTGTTTACTAGTGGTTTGGGTTATCAAGATATTGGTTTCAATCAAGGTATTTGGGCATTGAGTTGGGTTAGTTGAGGTATTGAGTAGTTGAGGTAATTGATATGTTATGGTTAGTAGTTTAGTTTTATATATATATATATATATATATATATATATATATATATATATATATATATATATATATATATATATATATATATATATATATATATATATACATACTTGTTTATGTTATGTTAGTTATATCTAGCTATATGTATTATGTATATATGTAGTTATGAGATATTGAATTAGCTAGTAGTAGTTAGTATATATATATATATATATATATATATATATATATATATAGAGAGAGAGAGAGAGAGAGAGAGAGAGAGAGAATAAGGGAGGTGAGGTGGCACCTCACTCTCAAAACAAGGGTGGCGGTGATGTGGCACAATCACAACCACACAAACGAGAGGAGGGGGTTAAGTGCAATTTGCCAATTATGAAATGTGTGGTTGGAATTGTGCCACGTCACCGCCACCCTTGTTTTGAGAGTGAGGTGCCATCTCACCTCCCTTATTCTCTATATATATATTAGTGTAGACATATATGCATGTTAGTATGCTAGTAAATAGTTAGCTACATATATAAATATATTTGTATTAGTTGTTATTGTATAGTAGTAGTTAGTTATGTATATATGTAGTATGGTATTATTGTTTAGTAGTTAGATACTTATATAGCTAGTACTAGAGGTTTTTGTATATGTGTATTAGCATATTAGCTTGGGGTATTATATATGTACTAGTTATATGTTAGAGTTTTGGGTTACCTCGGGATACCAAAGTATTACCAAGGAATTGGGCCGATACCCAAGGTATTGAGTTTGAGTATCGAGATAGGCGCGATACACATTGGTGCAAGGCAAAGGTATCCTATTTCATTTGTATTGATATAGTATTATAATATTTGACTTGTTTATATATCTAAAATATTATTTTCATATGATTAAACTTGTGTATCTTAGGATACGGCTCTTTGAGTGCCTTGTTGTATCTTAGTTTAGCTTGTATAGATTAGTTTCATAGTGTATCAACTTAGTGACTTGGTGTTAGACTCTTGCAACCTAGATTTCATCGGTTTGACCTAGAAATGACTTATTGACCTAGAATTGCATCATCTTAATTAATTTTCATTCTTGAACCTTGTATTGATACAACATACCATATATAGGTCTGTGTGACACCAGTTTAGGCATCGAGAGACATACATTGCTCAAGACTTCAAGCGAGTACATTCTCTGATAGTTTCTATTATTTGATAATTTCTATGATTCTGGTTTATAGTATTGTTTTACCTGATTTCTCAACACTTGGATACACGGATTAGTATTACGTGGATTCACTTTCTTGCGATACGTATATTATACTTGTCTAGCCTTTACTTCAGGACTCATTACTGGCATCACATCAGGACTCACATACTGGAATCACCTATTTTATCTGGCCGAACTCATACTTGATTTGTGTGTCGAAATTGGATTCATTTATACTAGTCGGGCGGGAAAATACTTGAGTAGACATGTAAACATTCCCAAAACCTGGAATTACCTGTTCTGGTCTAATCAGGAATGATAGCAGTCGCACACTAAGTGTGCGATGAGCCGTATTACCCCTAGTCGTTTACATGTCGAAAGTGGTATTTCAAAACACACTAGTTAGTGCTTTCTTGCTGGATTCACATGATACTTGCTGGACACACATCTTATTTATCTAGTTCATTTCTCATATATTCATAATCTTATTTATAGTATTTCTTGATTCACCATGCATGTCTTGTCTTGCTTCTTAAAATTAATTGTGACTGTGTTTTATTCTTTGATTCATTTCTTTTCCTTGTTCATCATGTATTACTTACTATAGTTGTTTATAGTTTTTGTCAATTAATAGAACTGCTATTGGGTTGTACTTCGCTCCAATTCTGACTGGATATATTTTTCCAGATGATTGGCTTGTAGGGTAGTGTCCCATATTCTACAGGCCGCAAGATGATGTACCTTTAGAGGATACTCTTGTAGACCAGGAGGCCTTAGTTGCAAAGCCCGATGAGGTTTAGTTTAATTTTGTGTTGGCCTTGTATTAGACTCTTTGTGGAGATTCATAGTTTGTATTATTATTTCAGATTGGAGATTGTATTCTTATTCTTCCTTCGCTTTTTCATTCGTGCTTTATCTTTCTTAGTTTGTTTTGTGATTGAGATTAGTTATACTTGTGAGATACCATATTGCTCCTCCGTTTGGAGTTGAGATGATTGACATGTACCATATTATATTATTGAGATGTTAGATAGTTAGAAATGACCCAGACAATATTCTACCGCCGATGTTGCGGCGTAGGCTGGGCATAACCACGTACTCGTGTCCGAATATCTGGGTGCGGGTCGTGACACATTTTTAGTGGAGGCCCATGCAGGTCTTGATTCGCAATTTGTCACGCCCAATCCCAAAATAACGAGGAATTAGACACGTGGCAATGGCCAGCAGCACACACTGATGGACAAACCCAATTTAATGGATCCATCAGAGCGTACTTAAGCTGTAAAATAAAGTCTACGACAACATGGCACAACTAATCTCATCCACATAAGATAAATAAGATCCACAGATATAAGAAATATAAATCATCAACCAGTCTCTACAAAGTGCTTCGGGGAACAACCCGATAAAAATCTGATACAATGGTTCAACAGACCAAAAATATAAATGTCTGAATAAAGTAAATACTGAGCATGAAACATAGATTCTCAGGAAAAGTCTTCAGCTAACACCTCGTCCTCGGGTGTCGGTACAACTCCTGTATCTGCTCCTGCTGCGGTCCCGTATACCTCGGGGTAGATCTCATCTGCAAATCCTGGCTACATAATCCGGATCCAGGTCCTCAGGGGACATAGCAAGGTACAGATAATACAAGCCAAAATAAATGCAGTGCAGCAAATAATGAAATAAATAGGGTAAGTATGTAACCATCTATGTGAAATGCAAGTGAGAGCATCACGAGTACTCAGGCTGAGCCACTACAAGCTCTGTGTCGGGGAGCCGGGTAGCAGTAATAATGAGTAATGGGCCAAGCTCGAGTTTCAGAGTCTTGCGCCTCACAATAATAGGGGATATATATGGATGATCAGCCTGTAGCCTGTGTGTCTCTCCCCATCCAATGTAACCACACGTCTCATGTCCATAACGTCTCATGTACATGGCACGCAAGATCATAGCTAATGCAGCAAGTCATATAGTATCTATGAAGATAATATCAGTGTCAAATCCTGCATTCTATACAGAATCACCATGAATATCTCAGAAAGATCATGTCTCATGTATAGTGTCAAGTGTCCTGGGTATAATGTACTTGATAAAACAAGTACGATAATGTAAAAGGGTCACGAATGTCCATCTCTAGATGACAATACACAACATCGCGTACGATGTTGGCACCCGATTAATAATCGGACGCTAAGTAAGTCACACGGTCCTAGGTTAAGCATGCACAACAATATAAATGAAGCAAGAAAAATATGTAACAAGACTGCAAAGTTTGGCAAGGTACACTTGCTTGGGGTTTGAATACCAACAGTTGTCCCTGTATCAGTGGATCCTGTAGGTACTCCTCCAAAAGCTGAAATAAACATCACCAACAGTCTCAGAAAATATCAAATAGCTAGAAACGCCTGTCCTTAAGTCCAATTTGGACACAGGGACAAAAATAATATTTCTGGGTCAAAGCGAGGTCCACATATGGGCCACTTTGCACCAAAAAATGTGTCAGGGTCAAAGGTCTCCAAATTCATCAAACTTAGTCTCAACATGTCAGGAACGATGATACGAACCCAACGGAACTTCCAGAATTGGATTTTGATGAGCCGATCAAAAAATTGCCCTTCAAGTGGAGCCTGTGGGGCCCACGATACGCGATTTTGTCAACGTTCTCAGAATCGAACCAAACTTGGGTCACAGGACCAGCGTATTGCTATGAGTCCGATGGCGCAAGTTTTGTCTCGATCCGACGTGTGTACACAAAGTTACGACGCATTCCAAAATAGGCGGATACGGGACGTTATCGACGGATACGCGTTGATTCCGGTGTGCACGCACATCCAAATCAACTTTTGCGAAATTTTGCACGTCCGTATCAACAGCGCACACGTTTCGGTAAAGACCGCGCGCGACCAAGTCGTCCCGTTTGGCGGGGCGCACTCAGTTCCGGGGTGAAACAAGGTGTTGGTTTTCCTATTTTTGGATCGCGGTTTGTGATCACCACAGGACGCGAAGCACCGAGCGGGTTGCACGGGCATCGAGAGGGTTACACAGTCTATGCGACACAACTGACGGAACGGAAAACGGAATCACGAGGAGAGAGAACGGGTTACCTGAACAGGGCTCCGTGAACCGAGAATTCTCGTGTCCGGGATGCTGTCTCGTGTCCTGGTCACCGTGTCCGGGCTATACACGATCTGTGTCCGGGCTAGGGGCTGTGTCCGGGATGCTGGGTGGACTCGCCGGCGGAGGGCGGCTCGGCCTAGGGCTGCTGGGTTGGTGGTCGACGCCGGCGTGTCGAGCGGGCTGGGCGGAGAGGAGCGGAGGTCGGTCGGCTGGGAGGATGGGGTCGGGGGAGTTCTGAATGAAGGAGGCGGCTGCGGGTTCAGGCGAGGGGGAGTGGTGGTCGTCGAGGGCGGAGCGGGGAGTGGTGGTGGTGATGGTCGAGGCGGAGGGAGCGGCGCTGCGGGTGGTGGTCGACGGCTAGAGAGGGAACGGGTGGAAGAAGGAGGAGAAGGCGGCGGGGCTGACTAGGGTTCAGGCGAGGGGATCGTCGGCTGCGGCGGAGAGTCTGGAGGGTTTGCGGCGGCGGCTACACGAACGTCGAGGGGTTTTATAGGTCATGAATAGTAAATCCGGTAGAGATCCGATTCTAGGGTTCGGTTAGGGTTTCGGGTCCGGGTCGAGTTTGATTTGGATCCGACCCGACCCGTTAGGTCTGGGTTGGCTTGGTTCGGTTTGAGTCAGTTTGGTTTGGTTTAATTCCAATTAAACCGGGTTCAGGCAGGTTTTAAATCGGTTTAATTCTACATTGATTTTTAGGGCTTTAAAAACGCTTCCGGAGTCCAATAATTCACAGAAAATTACCCTGTGTCCAGTTTTCCATTTTACACCATAAAATATAATAATATTTTAATATTAATTAATATTATTTAAAAATCCTTTAATCACAAAATACCTTAGTTTTATTTTTCGAAAATTGCAGAAAAATTGGAAAAAATATATTTTAAAATTTTAGAAAAATTAGGATGTTTACAATCTACCCCCCTTAAGAGGATTGCGTCCTCGCAATCAAAGAATGAACTACTAATAGGAAAGAACTATGGAAATTACAAGAATGCTTAGGGTATACCTACATCCGCGAATAAGTGAGGATAACGCTGGCGCATAATATCCTCTCGTTCCCAAGTTGATTCGTCAGGAGAATGATGCTTCCAAGCTACACGTACCAGTCTAATTGTCTGTCCTCGCAATGTCTTCTCACTGATGTCGAGGATGCCAACTGGTTGTTCTTCATATCTCAAGCTAGGGCCCACTGCGATCTCTGAATGATCGACTACGTGACTTGGGTCGGTCACGTACCTTCTCAGCTGTGAGACATGGAATACGTCATGCACTCCTTCTAAGGATGAAGGTAATGCAAGACGATAAGCCACCTCACCAATGCGCTCCAGAATATCAAATATCCCGATATACCTTGGGCTTAACTTGCCTCTGCTTCCAAATCTAATAGTACCTCGAGTGGGCAAAATCCTCAAGAATATATGCTCTCCTTCTTTGAACTCTAGGGGACGCCTGTGCGTATCAGCCCAATGCTTCTGTCTGTCCTGAGCTGCTCGAAGATGATTCTGAATTTGTTTTACCTTCTCCACTGTCTGCATTACCAATTCTGGACCCAGTATTTGACGCTCACCCACGTTACTCCAACATATTGGCGATCTGCACTTTCTACCGTACAATGCCTCAAATGGTGCCATCTGGATGCTGGCCTGATAATTGTTATTGTAGGAGAACTCCACCAAGTACAAATGATCTTCCCAAGATCCTCCAAAGTCTAGCATACACGATCGCAGCATATCCTCCAAGATCTGAATCGTGCGCTCCGATTGACCATCTGTCTGTGGATGGTAAGCTGTGCTGAATTTGAGTCTGGTGCCAAGACTCTCTTGTATGCTTCGCCAGAAATGAGATATAAATCTTGAATCTCGATCCGATACAATACTAACCGTCACTCCATGTAATCTTACGATTTGTCGTATATACACGTCGGCTAGTACCTCTGTGGACTGTCCAACTCTAAATGGCAAGAAATGTGCCGATTTAGTGAGTCTATCTACGATAACCCATACCGCATCTCTTCCGCTGGGGCTCCTTGGAAATCCTGTGACAAAATCCATGGTGATATGTTCCCACTTTCATTCTGGTATAGGAAGCGGCTATAACATTCCTGTAGTCCTTTGGTGCTCTGCTTTTTCTTGCTGACATACTAAACATTTTGCCACAAATTGGGCAATCTCCCTTTTCATTCCATGCCACCAATAATACTGCCTCAAGTCTTGGTACATCTTGGTTCCTCCTAGGTGAACAGAGTACATGGAGCTATGTGCTTCAGTCATTAACTCCTGTCTCAATTCTCCATTTGGAACATACAAGCAATTTCCACACCTTAATGTCCCGTCTTCATGTATGCGATGTCCTGTCTGCATGCCTGCTTCTGTCCTCTCTTTAAGTCTTCAAAATCTAGCATCGGTGGGCAATTCCTCTTTAATCCTCTCCACAAGTGCCGACTTAACTTCAAGATTAGCCAGCAAGCCACTCTGTCCTGGTAAAACAACCTCTATCTGAAGCTCCTGTAGATCTCTCAATAACTCAGGCTGCATCGTCAAGAAATAAGCCGTAGGCTTCCTGCTGAGTGCGTCTGCTACGACATTCGCCTTTCCCGGGTGATACTGCAGATCTATATCAAAGTCTACCATCAACTCAAGCCAACGTCTCTGTCTCATGTTGAGCTCCTTCTGAGTATATACGTACTTCAGACTCTTGTGATCAGTAAAGATTTCTACCTTCTCCCCATAAAGATAGTGCCTCCAAATCTTCAGTGCAAATATAACTGCTGCTAGCTCCAGATCGTGCGTTGGGTAGTTCTTCTCATGGACCTTCAACTGTCTCGATGCATAAGCAATAACTTTGCCATGTTACATCAAAACACATCCTAGTCCACTACCTGATGCATCACTGTAAACAACAAAACCTCCTGATCCTGAAGGAAGAGTCAAGACAGGTGCTGTTGTTAATCTTCTCTTCAATTCTTCAAAGGCCTTCTGGCAGTCTTCTGTATATCCTCCTTTCTTACTTTAATCTGATGATAGCCGGATCTAAGGTCAATCTTCGAGAATACCCTAGCACCACTCAATTGATCGAATAGATCATCAATGCGTGGTAAGGGATACATGTTCTTGATGGTCACAGCATTTAGTGCCCTGTAGTCAATGCACAACCGTACTGTTCCATCCTTCTTCGGTACAAATAGTATGGGTGCTCCCCAAGGTAAAACACTGTGCCGAATAAAACCCTTCTCCAAAAGATTATTAACTTGTTCCTTCAACTCCACTAACTCCTTAGGTGCTAGCCGATATACTGATGAAGTGATAGGCTCTGCTCCTGGAGTTAAGTCTATTGTGAATTCTATTTCCCGGTCAAGCGGTAAACCTGGAAGATCATCAGGAAATACATCCACAAACTCTGATATGACTCTTGGGTAACCTGTCCTACCTTCTACAGATAGCACCCTAAGAGTAGGCTGAATTCCTTGCTCTACTGCTCCCCGAAGAAACTCAAACTCCGGATGTCCAGGCGGTCTAAATATAACCCGTCCAAGTCAGCAATCAAGAGTCGCATGGTACTGACTTAGCCAGTCCATACCAAGTACAACATCATAATCCGGCATAAAAAAGATCAGAAATTGAGCTCGCATCTCTCTTCCACAGACTACTACAGAACATGATCTACAGACGTCACTAACTGGGATAATTCTACCTCCCGTAAGAATTCTCTTTATCTTCGGAAGGGGTGCGGTAGCTACTCTATGGGTGGCTACAAAGCTAGCTACTATAAATGAATGTGATGCTCCAGAATCAAATAAAGCTACAGCTGGTAATGAAGCTATTAAAATAGTACCTGCGATAACCTCTCCTGCAGTAGCTTCCTCCTCAACAGCCAATGCAAATGCCTGTCCTCGTCCCTGAGCTTGACCTCTCTGCTACTGAGCCTGCTGAAATAGAGCTGCATGTGGTGCCAGTGGTGGTCTCTGCTGATATCCTCCTGGAGCTGGTGGTCTGACTCCTCCAACTCCTGTCTGCGTTGCTCCTACTGCTGGATAAGCTGGTCTTGGTACAGGTAAAGCTAGTCTCGGTGCTCCCTCTCTGCCCTCAGTGCAGTCTCTGGTTGAATGCTGGTTGGATACGCAAGCCAGGCATAGTCCCAACTTGCGTCTGCATTCTCTCTCAATGTGACCTACCTTGCCGCAGTGGTGACAAGTAGGGAGAGATATGGCCCTGTGTGCTGTTCTCTCTGGCATACTCCTCTGGGACCGTTTTGCAGAATCCCCATGTGATGTCCTGGATGGTGCTGATGTGATTGGCCTCTTCAGATTTGACTCCCTTCTAGTGACACGCTCCATGCGTCGTGCTGCTGTAAGAACGTCGGTATATGATGTAGGTGCAACAGATCCAATCAACCTCTGGAGCTCGAACTTCAGTCCATCAAAGAACTTCTCAGCTTTCTCTTCCTCTGTCGAAATCAAGGTTGGGGCGAAGCGACTCAGACGAATAAATTCTGCGTTGTATTCTTCCACTGACATATTGCCTTGGATAAGGCGGTTGAACTTATCTCTGAGCTCCAACCGTGTAACTGCCAGAATATACATCTCTTGGAAGAGTCTGGAGAACTCTTCCTAAGTGACTCGGTCCTGTCCGAGCCTCCTCTCTTCTGATAACCACCAATGATGTGCATTTTCAGTCAACTGCATCCTGACCGCAGTCATCCATCTCTCCCTTGGAAGTTCAGCTGCTTCCAACTGGTGCTTTATCTTCGTAAGCCATTCGTGAACTTCAGTTGGCCCCTCTTTGCCAGAAAAGGTACGAGACTTAAGCTGGCGAAAATCAGTGATAGATCCCGTCGCTGGTCGCCTAGATGGTGGGTTTGCCTGCTCCAATGCGGATACCAGGCTGGTTCTCAAATACTCTGCCTCAAGACGCTGAGCCTCTTGTTGAACCTGCTGTTGGGCTTGCATCATGGCATACATCATCTGAAATATTTGTTCCCGTCCATGGCTTGCCCTAGCGGGAAAACTGGCATCTGTGGAATGAACTGTGGCGGAGGTGGGATGTCATCACGCCGAAACCTTGGATTAGGCTGGCCGGTTTGATTTCCTTGAGATGATTGTCCTCCATTCCCTGGTGTCACTCAGTCTGAATAAGTAACCACAGCATCGTGTGGCGTATCCAAAGGATTCTCATCTCCTTTCCTGGGATCCATTACTCTGCAACCAAAAGATAAACTATAAGAATGCTCAGAGGAATCAACACAGGATGCAAATTAAGTAATTAGTTCGAGTTTGATATAGAGTTCAAAAATGGTTCAAACAATGGATGAGATCCTATAACTTATCCTATCCTTAGTGCAGGCTTGCTCGGTCCCTAAGTTAAAACCGAACGATTTAGTCGTAGACCTGCATGGGCCACCTGTAAACCCCCTGATTTTTCAAGAATTTTTAATTTGGATTTTTCATAATTTTTGGGAATTTTTAGGAATTTTCTGTAATTAAAACCTAGGCATTTGGTAATTAAATGATTTTTAATTGCTGTTAATTAATATTAAAATATTATGGAAATAATATTTTATGGTGCGAAATAGAAAACCGGACATAGGGTAATTTTCCGTGAATTTATTGGACTCCGGAAACCCGTTTAAAACCCTGAAAACCGATGTACATTTAAACCGAATTAAACCCGTGCCAAACGCCCGACATCCCCATGAGAGCCGAAGCCAAGCCCAAGGAGCGTTGACCCAGCCCAAATCCTAGGTCAAACCCTAGTCCAATTTCTGCATGTATAAATACATGTTTTCCTAGTTTTTCTCCACAAGCAAAAAGAAATAAAAAGAAAACTAAAACTAATAAAAGAAACCCTAACCCTAGTCATCAGCCGCCTCCCGCCCCAGACCTCGCCGCCGACGACGTTGCCCCCCGCCACGTCGCGCCGCCCGTCCCCTCCTTCCTCCTCCCTCCGGCCGACGTCATCCACCCCCGCGACGACTCCGGTTGCAGCGCCACCGACCCGCACCCGTACCCGCCCGCAGACCCGCTACCCAGTTCCCCCCTGCACGACCCGCTCGGCTGTCCGATTCTTCCGCCGCCCCTCACAGTCGCGCCACCGCCTCCCCTCGCCCTAGCTCCGCCGGCGCGCCGCCTCGCCCAGCCCTCTCTCCTCCTTCCCTCTCCTCCTCCTTTCCCTCAGCCGCCCGATCCGGCCGCAGCAGCAGCTGCCGCAGAAGTCTCGGCGCCGGACGACCTCCGCCTCCGCCATACCTGCCTCGCCACCTCCGGCCAGCGCCGCCCCCAGCTCCCTCCGGCCCGCCTGAGCTTCGTCAGCAGCCCTAACCCTAACGCACGGACACAGCAACATTACCGAGGACACAGAGACTCGGACACAGACACTTCGTGTCGTGTCGGACACGAGAAATTTTAGTTTCCAGAGCCCTGTTCAGGTAGAGTTTCCTCTCACCTCATGATTCCGTTTTCGATTCCGTCAGTTGCGCCGTATAGACTATATGACCCTCTCGGTGCCCGTGCAACCCGCTCGGTGTATCGCATCCTGTGGTGATCGCGAACCGCGATCCAAAAATAGGAAAAATAATGCCCTGTTTTACCCCGGAACTGAGTGCGCCCCGCCAAACGGGACGACTTGATCGCACGCGGTCTTTACCAAAATGTACGCGTCGCTGATACGGACGTGTGGGATTTTGCAGAAGTTGATTTGGATGTGCGTGCACACCGAAATCAACGCGTATCCGACGACAACGTCCCGTATCCGTCCATTCTGGAATACGCTGTAACTTTGTGTACACACGTCGGATAGAGACGAAACTTGCGCCATCGTACTCGTAGCAATACGCTGGTCCTGTGACCCAAGTTTGGTACGATTCTGAGAACGTTGACGAAATTGCGTATTATGGGCCCCACAGGCTCCACTTGACGGGCGATTTTGTGATCGGCTCATCGGAATCCAATTCTGGAAGTTCCGTTGGGTTCGTATCATCGTTCCTGACCTGTTGACACTAAGTTTGGTGAATTTGGAGACCTTTGACCCTGACACACTTTTCGGTGCAAAGTGGTCACATGTGGACCCCGTTTTGGCCGAGAAATATCATTTTTGCCCTTGTGTCCAAATTGGACTTAAGGACAGACGTTTCTAGCTATTTAATATTTTTTGAATCTAATGGTGATGTTTATTTCAGCAACCGGAGTAGTACCCGCAGATCACACTGAGACCAGAGCTACAGTTGGAGCCAGAACCCCAGGCAAGTGTACCTTGCCAAACTTTGCAGTCTTGTTACATATTTTTCTTGATTCTTTTACATTATTGTGCATGCTTAACCTAGGACTATGTGACTTACTTAGCGTCCGATTATAGTCGGGTGCCAACACCGTACGCGGTGTTGTGTATTGTCATCTAGAGATGGACATTCGTGACCCTTTACATCCTCGTACTTGTCTTATCAAGTACATTATACCCAGGACACTTGACACTATTCATGAGACAGAATCTTCCTGAGATATTCATGGTGATTCTGTATATGATACAGGTTTATGATATACACAGTTTACATGCTTAGATTATATCCTGACTTGTTGCATTAGTTTTGATCCTACGTGTCATGGACATAAGACATGAGATTTCATTGGGTGGGGAGAGTAATACCATATCAAAGGCTGATTATATTATATATATTGACATCTGGATGTTTCTTAGTCTCTGACACAGAGCTATGGCACCAGTTCTGACCCTTCGAGAAAATACTGCTATGGGTTTCGCCGACACTGATCCTGTAGTAGTCTCAGCCCGAGTATGACTAACACTCTCACTTGCATATCACTTAGTTGGTTATATACTTACCCTATTGTTCATTCATTGCTGCACTGCATTTATTTTGGCTTATATTTTCTGTACCTTGTTATGTCCCCTGAGGACCTGGAATGGACTATGTCCCCAGGATTAGCTGACGAGATCTATCCCGAGGTATACGGGACCGGAGCATTAGCATTAGCAGAAGCAGGAGCAGGTGCATACTTTGGAGCAGAACCAGGATCTGAGGACGAGATCGTATCAGAGGACTTCTCCTGAGTATTGGCTTGAGATACTCATTTATTTCTGTTCTAGTTATTTTATTTCCAGTCTATTTCATTGATATATCAGACTTATTCTCGGATTGTTCTCCGAGACACTTTTATTGAGATCTGTTAGTTTATTTTATTGCATTTATTCCGGCATTTGATCTGTGATTATCTGTTGTGGATGAGATTAGATTAGACTGTGACTTGTATCATCGGACTCTACTTATTGTTATATTACAGCTTAAGCATGCCCCGATGGATCCATTAAATTGGGTTGTCCATCGGAGTGTGCTGCTGGCCATTATCACGTGTTCGGTCCCTCGGTATTTTGGGATTGGGGCGTGACATGGTTTTTGTGGTGGCCCATGCAGGTCAACGACTAAATTGTTCGGTTTCAACTTAGGGACCGAGCAAGCCTACAACAAGAATAAGATAAGTTTTAGGATCTCATCCACTTGCTTGAAAACGTTCTTGATATCTATATCGTATTCGAATTAAATTTTCTTGCATCATGCCTTGATTCCTGTGCGCCTCTTATAGTTTATTTGTGATGCAGAGTAATGGATTCAAGAGCAAACGACGAAACTCCAGCAAACACACCAATAGGTGCGGTAGCCACCTACGGAGAAGATGAAGTGGCACCATTAAGTGGGGATCCCTCTACTCACCGAAGCAGCCAAGCAGATCAGCATGCTTCTAGATTTTGGCGTGATGACATCCCGCCGCCTTCGCAGTTCGTTCCACCAATGCCTATATTCCCACCAGGACAGCCTATGGACGGGCAGCAGATGTTCCAAATGATCTACGCAATGATGCAAGCTCAACAGCAGATTCAACAAGAGACTTTGAGTCGCAGCCTAGCACTTGTACTGGAGCAGGCCAACCTACCAACTCGACGGCAACCGACGGGCTCTATCACCGACTTCCGCCAGCTGAAGCCCCGCACCTTCTCAGGCAAGGAGGAGCCCACATAAGTTCATGAGTGGCTCACCAATATACGACATCAATTAGAAGCAGCTGAGCTTCCAAGGGAACGTTGGATGACTGCCATCAGGATGCAATTGATGGACAATGCACATCACTGGTGGCTATCCGAGGAGATCCGACTCGGACCAGACCGAGTCACCTGGAAAGAGTTCTCCAGACTCTTTCAGGAGATGTACATTCCAGCTACCGCTCGATCAGAACTCAGAGACAAGTTCAACTGCCTTATCCAAGGCAATATGACAGTGGAAGAGTACAATGCGGAATTTATTCGTCTGAGTCGCTTCGCCCCTACCTTGATTCCGACAGAAGAAGAGAAGGCCGAGAAGTTCTTCGATGGATTAAACTTTGAGCTACAGAAACTAATTGGATCCATCGCGCCCACATCTTACTCCGACGTCCTTGCTGCAGCTCGGCGCATGGAGCGCGTCACCAGGAGAGAGACCAGTCTGAAGCGGCCTTTCACATCAGCAACAACCAGAGCACCACAAGAAGAAGCTGCAAAGAGACCTCACCTACACCAACAGCAGAAAGCATCTACACCACAAGTAATAGTCCTCTCTACTTGTCACTACTGTGGCAAAGTGGGCCATTTCGCCAGGGAATGCCGACGCAGGTTAGGACTATGCTTAGGTTACGGATCCAGACAGCATGCAGTGAGGGACTGCCCTGAGCATAGAGAAGGAGCACTAAGGGCAAACCAACAAGCTCTACCAGCACCAGGAGGATATCAACCAAGGCAACCTTTGGCACCTCGACCAGCACCCTTCCAGCAGGCCCAGCAACAGCAGAGGGCACCCCCTCAAGGACACGGACAAGCTTATGCGATAACTTTGGAGGATGCACAGATTCATGGAGTAGCTAATGCACGTAAGTCTTTGTAGTTCTTCTGTTTCTAGTATTGTTTTATCTCGTGCCTATTGGTTCGTGACCCTAGCCTTAACCTAGTAATGTTGAACTTGCTAAATACCTAGAATGTTCTTATAATTGATAACCTAGTGATAATCTAGCTTTTCTAAACTGTAGCCTTCTAGATCTCCTTCGTACGGGAGATTGCATAACTTTTAATGCTTGGAAAAATAATTTTTCCTATGTGTTATTCTTACACCCTCAACCTTGATTTTCCTTGATCATGCTGTGCTTCGAATAATGGTTGCAACCGTGTCATCTATGTTGACCGATTATTCTTTGATTGCGAGGATGCAATCCTCTTAAGGGGGTAGATTGTAAACCCCCTGATTTTTCAAGAATTTTTAATTTGGATTTTTCATAATTTTCGGGAATTTTTAGGAATTTTCTGTAATTAAAACCTAGGCATTTGGTAATTAAATAATTTTTAATTACTGTTAATTAATATTAAAATATTATGGAAATAATATTTTATGGTGCGAAATGGAAAACCAGACATAGGATAATTTTTCGTGAATTTATTGGACTCCGAAAACCCATTTAAAATCCTGAAAATTGATGTACATTTAAACCGAATTAAACCCGTGCCAAACGCCCGACATCCCCATGAGAGCCGAAGCCAAGCCCAAGGAGCGTTGACCCAGCCCAAATCCTAGGTCAAACCCTAGTCCAATTTCTGCATGTATAAATACATGTTTTCCTAGTTTTTCTCCACAAGCAAAAAGAAATAAAAAGAAAACTAAAACTAATAAAAGAAACCCTAACCCTAACCCTAACCCTAGTCATCAGCCGCCTCCCGCCCCAGACCTCGCCGCCGACGACGTTGCCCCCGCCACGCCGCCCAGCCCCTCCTTCCTTCTCCCTCCGGCCGACGTCATCCACCCCCGCGGCGACTCCGGTTGCAGCGCCACCGACCCACACCCGCACCCACCCGCAGACCCGCTACCCAGTTCCCCCCCCCCCCCCGCACGACCCGCTCGGCTGCCCGATTCTTCCGCCGCCCCTCACAGCCGCGCCACCGCCTCCCCTCGCCCTAGCTCCGCCGGCGCGCTGCCTCGCCCAGCCCTCTCTCCTCCTTCCCTCTCCTCCTCTTTTCACTCAGCCGCCCGATCCGGCCGCAGCAGCAGCTGCCGCAGCAGTCCCGGCGCCGGACGACCTTCGCCTCCGCCGTACCTGCCTCGCCGCCTCCGGCCAGCGCCGCCCCCAGCTCCCTCTGGCCCGCCTAAGCTCCGTCAGCAGCCGTAACCCTAACCCTAACGCACGGACACAGCAACAGTACCGAGGACACAGAGACTCGGACACAGACACTTCGTGTCGTGTCGGATACGAGAAATTTCGGTTTCCAGAGCCCTGTTCAGGTAGCGTTTTCTCTCACCTCGTGATTCCGTTTTCGATTCCGTCAGTTACGTTGTGTAGACTGTATGACCCTCTCGGTGCCCATGCAACCCGCTCGGTGCATCGCGTCCTGTGGTGATTGCGAACCGCGATCCAAAAACAGAAAAAATAAGTTTGGTTCGATTCTGAGAATCCAAAAACAGGAACTTTTTGTACACACGTCGGATCGAGACGAAACTTGCGCCATCGGACTCGTAGCAATACGCTGGTCCTGTGACCCAAGTTTGGTTCGATTCTGAGAACGTTGACGAAATCGCGTATCGTGGGCCCCACAGGCTCCACTTGACGGGCGATTTTGTGATCGGCTCATCAGAATCCAATTCTGAAAGTTCCGTTGGGTTCGTATCATCGTTCCTGACCTGTTGACACTAAGTTTGGGGAATTTGGAGACCTTTGACCCTGACACACTTTTCGGTGCAAAGTGGCCCACATGTGGACCCCGCTTTGGCCCGGAAATATCATTTTTGTCCTTGTGTCCAAATTGGACTTAAGGACAAACGTTTCTAGCTATTTGATATTTTCTGAATCTAATGGTGATATTTATTTCAGCAACCGGAGTAGTACCCGCAGATCACACTGAGACCAGAGCTACAGTTGGAGCCAGAACCCCAGGCAAGTGTACCTTGCCAAACTTTGCAGTCTTGTTACATATTTTTTTTGATTCTTTTACATTGTTGTGCATGCTTAACCTAGGACCGTGTGACTTACTTAGCGTCCGATTATAGTCGGGTGCCAACACCGTACGCGGTGTTGTGTATTGTCATCTAGAGATGGACATTCGTGACCCTTTACATCCTCGTACTTGTCTTATCAAGTACATTATACCCAGGACACTTGACACTATTCATAAGACAGAATCTTCCTGAGATATTCATGGTAATTCTGTATATGATACAGGTTTATGATATACACAGTTTACATGCTTAGATTATATCCTGACTTGTTGCATTAGTTTTGATCCTGCGTGTCATGGACATGAGACGTGAGATTTCATTGGGTGGGGAGAGTAATACCATATCAAAGGCTGATTATATTATATATATTGACATCTAGATGTGTCTTAGTCTCTGACACAGAGCTATGGCACCAGTTCTGGCCCTTCGAGAAAATACTGCTATGGGTTTCTCCGACACTGATCCTGTAGTAGTCTCAGCCCGAGTATGACTAACACTCTCACTTGCATATCACTTAGTTGGTTATATACTTACCCTATTGTTCATTCATTGCTGCACTACATTTATTTTGGCTTGTATTTTCTGTACCTTGTTATGTCCCCTGAGGACCTGAAATGGACTATGTCCCCAGGATTAGCTGACGAGATCTATCCCGAGGTATACGGGACCGGAGCATTAGCATTAGCAGAAGCAGGAGCAGGTGCATACTTTGGAGCAGAACCAGGATCTGAGGACGAGATCGTACCAGAGGACTTCTCCTGAGTATTGGCTTGAAATACTCATTTATTTCTGTTCTAGTTATTTTATTTCCAGTCTATTTCATTGATGTATCAGACTTATTCTCGGATTGTTCTCCGAGATACTTTTATTGAGATCTGTTAGTTTATTTTATTGCATTTATTCTGGCATTTGATCTATGATTATCTGTTGTGGATGAGATTAGATTAGACTGTGACTTGTATCATCGGACTCTACTTATTATTATATTACAGCTTAAGCATGCCCCGATGGATCCATTAAATTGGGTTGTCCATTGGAGTGTGCTGCTGGCCATTATCACGTGTCTAGTCCCTCGGTATTTTGGGACTGGGGCGTGACACCACCACAAAAACCATGTCACGCCCCAGTCCCAAAATACCGAGGGACTAGACACGTGGCAATGGCCAGCAGCACACACTGATGGACAAACCCAATTTAATGGATCCATCAGAGCGTACTTAAGCTGTAAAATAAAGTCTACGACAACATGGCACAACTAATCTCATCCACATAAGATAAATAAGATCCACAGATATAAGAAATATAAATCATCAACCAGTCTCTACAAAGTGCTTCGGGGAACAACCCGATAAAAATCTGATACAATGGTTCAACAGACCAAAAATATAAATGTCTGAATAAAGTAAATACTGAGCATGAAATATAGATTCTCAGGAAAAGTCTTCAGCTAACACCTCGTCCTCGGGTGTCGGTACAACTCCTGTATCTGCTCCTGCTGCGGTCCCGTATACCTCGGGGTAGATCTCATCTGCAAATCCTGGCTACATAATCCGGATCCAGGTCCTCAGGGGACATAGCAAGGTACAGATAATACAAGCCAAAATAAATGCAGTGCAGCAAATAATGAAATAAATAGGGTAAGTATGTAACCATCTATGTGAAATTCAAGTGAGAGCATCACGAGTACTCAGGCTGAGCCACTACAAGCTCTGTGTCGGGGAGCCGGTAGCAGTAATAATGAGTAATGGGCCAAGCTCGAGTTTCAGAGTCTTACGCCTCATAATAATAGGGGATATATATGGATGATCAGCCTGTAGCCTGTGTGTCTCTCCCCACCCAATGTAACCACACGTCTCATGTCCATAATGTCTCATGTACATGGCACGCAAGATCATAGCTAATGCAGCAAGTCATATAGTATCTATGAAGATAATATCAGTGTCAAATCCTGCATTCTATACAGAATCACCATGAATATCTCAGAAAGATCCTGTCTCATGTATAGTGTCAAGTGTCCTGGGTATAATGTACTTGATAAGACAAGTACGAGAATGTAAAGGGATCACGAATGTCCATCTCTAGATGACAATACACAACATCGCGTATGGTGTTGGCACCCGATTAATAATTGGACGCTAAGTAAGTCACACGGTCCTAGGTTAAGCACAACAATATAAATGAAGCAAGGAAAATATGTAACAAGACTGCAAAGTTTGGCAAGGTACACTTGCTTGGGGTTTGAATACCAACAGTTGTCCCTGTATCAGTGGATCCTGTAGGTACTCCTCCAAAAGCTGAAATAAATATCACCAACAGTCTCAGAAAATATCAAATAGCTATAAACGCCTGTCCTTAAGTCCAATTTGGACACAGGGACAAAAATGACATTTCCGGGTCAAAGCGAGGTCCACATATGGGCCACTTTGCACCAAAAAACGTGTTAGGGTCAAAGGTCTCCAAATTCATCAAACTTAGTGTCAACATGTCAGGAACGATGATACGAACCCAACGTAACTTCCAGAATTGGATTTTGATGAGCCGATCACAAAATCGCCCGTCAAGTGGAGCCTGTGGGGCCCACGATACGCGATTTTGTCAACGTTCTCAGAATCGAACCAAACTTGGGTCACAGGACCAGCGTATTGCTATGAGTCCGATGGCGCAAGTTTCGTCTCGATCCGACATGTGTACACAAAGTTACGAAGCATTCCAGAATAGACGGATACGGGGCGTTGTCGGCGGATACGCGTTGATTCCGGTGTGCACGCACATCCAAATCAACTTCTGCAAAATCTCGCACGTCCGTATCAACAGCGCGTACGTTTCGGTAAAGATCGCGCGCGACCAAGTCGTCCCGTTTGGCGGGATGCACTCAGTTTCGGGGTGAAACAAGGCGTTGGTTTTCCTGTTTTTGGATCGCGGTTTGCGATCACCACAGGACACGACGCACCGAGCGGGTTACACGGACATCGAGAGGGTTACACAGTCTACGCGACACAACTGACGGAACAAAAAATGAAATCACGAGTAGAGAGAACGGGTTACCTGAACAGGGATCCGTGAACCGAGAATTCTCGTGTCCGGGATGCTGTCTCGTGTCCTGGTCACCGTGTCCGCTGTGTCCGGTCTACACATGATATGTGTCCGGGCTAGGGGCTGTGTCCGGGATGCTGGGTGGACTCGCCGGCGGAGGGCGGCTCGGCCTAGGGCTGCTGGGTTGGTGGTCGACGCCGGCGTGTCGAGCGGGCTGGGCGGAGAGGAGCGGAGGTCGGTCGGCTGGGAGGATGGGGTCGGGGGAGTTCTGGATGAAGGAGGCGGCTGCGGGTTCAGGCGAGGGGGAGTGGTGGTCGTCGAGGGCGGAGCGGGGAGTGGTGGTGGTGATGGTCGAGGCGGAGGGAGCGGCGCTGCGGGTGGTGGTCGACGGCTGGAGAGGGAACGGATGGAAGAAGGAGGAGAAGGCGGCGGGGCTGACTAGGGTTCAGACGAGGGGATCGTCGGCTGCGACGGAGAGTCTGGAGGGTTTGCGGCGGCGGCTACACGAACGTCGAGGGGTTTTATAGGTCATGAACAGTAAATCCGGTAGAGATCCGATTCTAGGGTTCGGTTAGGGTTTCGGGTCCGGGTCGAGTTTGATTCGGATTCGACCCGACCCAACCCGTTAGGTCTGGGTTGGCTTGGTTCGGTTTGAGTCAGTTTGGTTTGGTTTAATTCCAATTAAACCGGGTTCAGGCAGGGTTTAAATCGGTTTAATTCTACATTGGTTTTTAGGACTTTAAAAACGCTTCCGGAGTCCAATAAATTCACAGAAAATTACCCTGTGTCCGGTTTTCCATTTTACACCATAAAATATTATTTTCATAATATTTTAATATCAATTAACATCATTTAAAAATTCTTTAATCACAAAATACCTTAGTTTTATTTTTTGAAAATTGCAGAAAAATTGGAAAAAATATATTTTAAAATTTTAGAAAAATCAGGGTGTTTACACAATTAGTGCAATTTCGTAGTTGTGCTCGTATAGAGTACTACTACGAGCCTGCTTTAGAAAATATGATTTAGACTGAGAGTTTACTCAATCACACCTATGAAAATTCCAAAATTTGTTTTACAAATCCTTATCTATGGAATATTGCTTTGCTTTGAATAAAGTTTTGTCCTTCTTTGATGACATCATATCATATTCAATATTGATTCCGTATTTCAATCTATCTTCCGGATGTCGTCGAAGACGCGTTCCCAGCGATCAAGTATCACGACAGCACGATTAGTCACTTCATCACCCTTGTGGGCAGCACCCTCAGACGATGGTTCAGCACCTACATTCAGGAGGTCAGCTTCACCGGTCCAGGTAGGCGTATCGGTAGCAGCTTTCAGAGGTGCTCCACATCCAGTACTGAGGACAGAGCAGACAGTTTTCGAGGATCTTCCACCTCCACCACATGCAATTCATCATACACAGATATTCACGCTCTTCCAGCAGATGATGGAGGCACAGCAGCGACAGTCCAAGGTCCTGCGATAGAGCATGGAGAATTTTCATCAGATCGCACTTGCAACAGTTGAGAGAGCTACTACGGTCCGGCCACATATGGCACCAGCTCAGTTTATTCCGCATCAGCGGAGGCCGGGTACTATCATAGACTTCAAGAGGATGGGGCTGAAATAATTCAAAGGCACGGAAGGGATCTTATATGTCGATGATTGGATTGAGGACGTGGAGAGGAATCTGCTACTGGTGCAGATTCCGGAGGGTCTACGAGTGGAGGCAGTAGGCAGCCAGATGTTCGACATAGCATTGACATGGTTCAGGACAGACACAAGAATCACGACGGCAGGATTGACTTGGAAAGCTTTTAAAGAGCTTTTCCGGGAGAAGTTCTTTCCGGACGTGGCTCTGGGTGTCTTAGA
Source organism: Iris macrosiphon (assembly GCA_036927795.1). NCBI lineage: Eukaryota > Viridiplantae > Streptophyta > Magnoliopsida > Asparagales > Iridaceae > Iris > Iris macrosiphon. Next base: position 156,015 of record JAYESA010000299.1, read on the forward strand.
GAGCCAGTTCCTATACCTCATCCAACGGAGTATGACATTGGACGAGTACGCTGCAGAGTTTTACAGATTGAGCAGGTTTGTAAAGGGGCAGAATCCCCAAGGAAAGGCCAGGAAATTTAGGAAGGGTTTGATCAGGGAGATCAAATCCCTCACTAGGGGGCACCCCACAACTACTTTTGAAGAGATCCTGATGGATGCACAGAGAGCGGATGATGACTTGGATCTCAAGTCCAAGAGAGGTAGAGATATTTCGGGTGGTGCTGGTAGCGGTGCGGGACCAGCTAAGCGTCCCCATATCCAGCAGCAGCAGGTTCAGGTGTCGGTTCGTGCTCCAGTTCAGCAGCAGTCCCAGAGGCAGATTCAGCCAGTGCTCACTTGTGCCTACTGCAGGAGGTCAGGACACACTTGGAATATTTGTAGAGGAGGCTGAAGGTGTGCCTATTTTGTGGATCTACAACACACCAGATGAGGGATTGCCCTACAACACCCCCATTTGGTAGAGCACGGGGTCAGAAAGAAGGAGTTAGACCATATGTAGCACAACATCATGCCCCACACTGACAGAAGGAGACACCCCAGCAGGACGGGGCATTTATAATGGCAGTCGGAGAGGACGACACTTCAGGTGATAAGTTAGCTTGTTTGTCTTATTCTGTTTATTTTCTTCTCATTTGTTGTTTGCGTGTTTAGTTAGTACCTTATAGACTGCATGTGTATTATTGTGTAGCTAGTATACCCTGACGGAGACTGCAAAACTACGATGGACAGAGACCATAGTTAGTGATTTCTTTTAAATTGCATGTTGTATGTTTAGTTTAGACTGGGGTTGACCTAGAGGGGTTACGATCTTCTTTAATTCTGAGGACAAATTTTTTCTAAGGTGGGTAGGATTGTCATCCTCATATTTCCAATTAAGGGTAGTTTGGTAATTGACACGGGTATTTTAAATTTAGGATTATTTGTATTTAAATATTATGCATGCATGATTTATTTAATGGTTGTATTATTTATTGATTACTAGTTGTAGATTTATTTTAGACTTGTGTAGTGGACCTAACCCATTTATTAGAATGCATGAACCAACTTTTTAGATGAGTTTAGATTGAGCCCATGAATTAGGCCCAAGGATTAGGAGGTTGGATTAAGTAGTGAAGCCATTAGACTAGAACCTTCCCTCCCTAATTAATTTCTTCATGAGAGGCTCCAAGGGATAATTGAGACATTTTATATTGCTTGGAGAGGGGTATATGGCAGCCATAATTAGGAGGAGAGAGAGTGTCTCTCTCATTTTATTTCTAATTCTTTAGATCTACATTCTTCTCTCTTCCAATTTCATTCATTCCCTCATCATTCCTCCAGCAATTCTTTATAAATTTCAGTCCCTATTCTTCAATAGAGGCTACTACAACAAGAATCTACAAGAAGAAGCAAAAATCAAGAAGGAGGAGGCCAAGATCTACAAGAAGGAGCTACTTTCCAATTTTAGGGATTTTTTATTGGAAATCCATCTTCCAATAGGAACATTTTAGTTTTTCTCTTTAATTAGGTTCTAAATCTAAGAATTAACTATGAGAAACAAACCCACATGCATAGGCTACCCATAGTAATTGGTTTTAGGTTCATTGGAGACCTACGGTGGAAGTTACGTGCATTTTGGTGCCAATTTTGGGAGAATTCCGAGATTGGCACATGTGGTATTTGTCATTTGATCTAATAGATCAAAATGACATATGATTGATTGTTTGTTACTAGTGTCGTATCCACAATTGGATACGTGTAGGCCGTATCTCGTCAATTTGACGATACGGGTTATTTTGGGGATTTTTTCTCCGACACGGGGCTTTGTGCATGTCACAATGCCCGAGCAGCGCGCATGCAGCAGCAGCAGGCTGCAACAGCAGCAGCAAACTGCAACAGCAGTGCCGCAGCAGCGCCCGTGCAGCAGCAGCAGACTGCAGCAACAGCAGACTGCAGCAGCAGCAGCGCGCGTACAGCGAGTACAGCAGGCTGCGGCAGCAGCAACGTTTGCAGCACAGCATGGAGAGGGGCTCGGGGAGCCACTACATTCAGCAGGAGAGTGCACAGTATCAGCACCACTGTACAATATCAGTGAGCGATCACTGATATCAGTCTAGTTACAGTATCAGGAAGTATCCAGTTCAATTCACAGTGCCGTTCAGTTCAGATTTGGATCCAGTGTTTTAGTATCACAGTGTATCAGTCACTGTGCCGAGCACAATATCAGTAGGTTTTAGTTTCAGTCCTGTTTCAGATTAGTTGCTTAGTATTTGGTTAGCATGTTAGTATATAATTAGTTATATATATATATGTTATAGGGTTAGTTTATATAGTTAGTTGAGGTATTGGTTTCAGTTCAGTTGTTTACTAGTGGTTTGGGTTATCAAGATATTGGTTTCAGTCAAGGTATTTGGACATTGAGTTGGGTTAGTTAAGGTATTGAGTAGTTGAGGTAATTGGTAGTTATGGTTAGTAGTTTATATATATATATATATATATACATGTTAGTATGCTAATAAATAGTTAGCTACATATATAAATATATTTGTATTAGTTGTTATTGTATAGTAGTAGTTAGTTATGTATATATGTAGTATGGTATTATTGTTTAGTAGTTAGACACTTATATAGCTAGTGCTAGAGGTTTATGTATATGTGTATTAGCATATTAGCTTGGGGTATTATATATGTATTAGTTATATGTTAGAGTTTTGGGTTACCTCGGGATACCAAGGTATTACCAAGGTATTGGGCCGATACCCAAGGTATTGAGTTTGGGTATCGAGATAGGTGCGATACGCATTGGTGCAAGGCCAAGGTATCCTATTTCATTTGTATTGATATAGTATTATAATATTTGACTTGTTTATATATCTAAAACAATATTTTCACATGATTAAACTTGCGTATCTTTGGATACGGCTCTTTGAGTGCCTTGTTGTATCTTAGTTTAGCTTGTATAGATTAGTTTCATAGTGTATCGACTTAGTGACTTAGTGTTAGACTCTTGCAACCTATATTTCATCGGTTGACCTAGAAATGGCTTATTGACCTAGAATTGTATTATCTTAATTGATTTTTATTCTTGAACCTTGTATTGATGCAACATACCATATATAGGTCTATGTGACACCAGCTTGGGCATCGAGAGACACACCTTGCTAAGGACTTCAGGCGAGTACATTATCTGATAGTTTCCATTATTTGATAATTTCTATGATTCTGGTTTATAGTATTGTTTTACCTGATTTTTCAATACTTGGATACACGAATTAGTATTACATGGATTCACTTTCTTGCGACACGTACATTATACTTGTCTGGCCTCTACTTCATGACTCATTACTGGCATCACATCAGGACTCACCTACTGGAATCACCATTTTTATCTGGCTGGACTCATACTTGATTTGTGTGTCGAAATTGGATTCATTTATACTAGTCGGGCAGGAAAATACTCGAGTAGACATGTAAACATTCCCAAAATCTGGAATCATCCCCTTGGTCTAATCAGGAATGATAGCAGTCGCACACCTAGTGTGCGATGAGCCGTATTACCCCCTAGCCGTTTACATGTCGAAAGCGGTATTTCAAAACACACTAGTTAGTGCTTTCTTGCTGGATTCACATGATACTTTCTGGACACGCATCTTATTTATCTAGTTCATTTCTCATCTATTCACAATCTTATTTATAGTATTTCTTGATTCACCATGCATATCTTGTCTTGCTTCTTAAAATTAACTGTGACTGTGTTTTATTCTTTGATTCATTTCTTTTCCTTATTCATCATGTATTACTTACTATAATTGTTTATAGTTTTTGTCAATTAATTGGAACAGCTATTGGGTTATACTTTGCTCCAATCCTGACTAGATATATTTTTCCAAATGATTGGCTTGTAGGACAGTGTCCCACATTCTATGGGCCACAGGACGATGTACCTTTAGAGGATACTCTTGTAGACCAGAAGGACTTAGTTGCAGAGGCCGAGGAGGTTTAGTTTATTTTTGTGTTGGCCTTGTATTAGACTCTTTGTGGAGATTCAGAGTTTGTATTATTATTTCAAATTGGGGATTGTATTCTTATTCTTTCTTCGCTTTTCCATTCGTGCTTTATCTTCCTTAGTTTGTTTTGTGATTGAGATTAGTTATATTTGTGAGATACCATATTGCTCCTCCGTTTGGAGTTGAGATGATTGACATGTACCATATTATATTGTTGAGATGTTAGATAGTTAGAAATGACCCAGACAACGTTCTACCGCCGATGCTGCAGCGTAGGCTGGGCGTAACCACTTACTCATGTCCGAATATCCGGGTGCGGGTCATGACAGGGAGGGGGGTCTTCGGCTCTGTTATGAATTAGCGGTACTTCTCTTATACGTTGTGCTTATTGCGCTCTGCGCTTTGACGCCATCGAGGGCTTCCTTTTCTTTCCTTCTACATGACTTTCACAATTGCAGCAAAATAGTAATATTCATTCATGTCAGCACCCTGATTTTCAGAATATTTTTAAAACATTTTCTCGCAAATTTTCTGTAATTTTTGGAATTTAAAATTAAGGTATTTTATGATTAAAGGATTTTTAAATAATATTAATTAATATTGAAATAATATAAAAATAATATTTTATAGTGTAAAATGAAAAACTAGACATATGGTAATTTTTCGAGAATTTATTGGACCCTAGAAGCATTTTTAAAGCCCTAAAAACTAATGTACATTTAAACCGAATTAAACCCGTGCCAAACACCCAACACCCCCTCACCATGCAAATCACCAAAAACAATTTCCTCCACAAATTTGGCTCATTTTATGTGTTCGTACAATTTCCCGAATTTAAGGGGCTAAGTTGCAATTATTTAATTTAGGTGCCCTCACCCTATTGGCCATGGCCAAATGGAGAGCCTACCTTGTGTTGACCGTAGTCAACACTTCCCTTCTCCTCCTTTGCATGAAGAAAAAACCAAGTCTTCATGAAATATCTTAGCCCTCTATTTTAATTGGGCAAATCTACACCCTCCATCCAATGCACCCCTCCCTATAAAACCATCACCATCACCCTCACAACTCCCAAGCCGGCCCTAATCCCTAGGTGTGGAAAACCCCCCCTCTCTCTCTCTCTCTCTCCTCCCTCCTCCATTATTTTATTTTCCCCATGCCATTTCTTCTTCCTTTATTCTTCTTCTTCTTCTTCTTCCTTTATTATTATTCTTCTCCCTGAGAGAAGCCTCCGGCCCGACTCCGGCGGATCACCCCGCTCCGGCCTGCTACCCCCGCCGGTTTGTGCTCCCCCGACCGCCGGCCCGTGCTTTCCCCACCGCCCGACTGTGCAGCCGCTCCGCCGACTGTGCAGCCCGCTCCGACCGAACTGAGCAGCTCCACCCGCCTGCGACCCAACACAGCAGCTCCCCGACCCGCTTCGCCGAACGTGCAGCCCGCCCGACAATGCGGCTCCGGTCCCGACTCCACGGGACAGCCACCCCCGTCTGGTCCCGACTCCACGGGACAGCCACTCCCGTCCGGCCTGACTCTCCCCCGTCCAGCTTCAGACTCCCCTCCGACCCAGCTGTGCAGACTCCGGCCATAGACTCCGGCCAACTGTGCAGACTCTGACCTATTCGCTCCGGCCGACTCCCACGCCGGCCTACTCCACCACCATCCGGTCATCATCATCACCTCCACTCGGCACCACCCGAGCGCCGCCTACTGCCCTAGCCCCGGACACGGCCAACCCGGACACAGCAGCGTCCCCGTGACCCGGACACGGCAGATTCGAACCAGGACACGAAACAGTCACCCGGACACGAGGAATTCTCGTTCCACGGAGCCCTGTTCAGGTAACCCGTTCTCTCTCCTAGTTATTTCATTTTCCGTTCCGTAAGTTGTGTCGCGTAGACTGTGTAAACCTCTCGATACCCATGCAACCCGCTCGGTGAGTCGCGTCTTGTGGCGATCGCGAACCGCGATCCAAAAACAGGAAAACCAATACCCCATTTTCACCCGGAACTGAGTACGCCCCGCCAAACAGGACGACTTGGTCGCACGCGGTCTTCACCGAAAAGTGCGCGCCATCGATACGGACGTGCAGGATTTTGCAGAAGTTGATTTGGATGTGCGTGCACACCGGAATCAACGCGTATCCGCCGACAACGCCCCGTATCCTCCTGTTCTGGAACACATCATAACTTTGTGTACACATGTCGGATCGAAACAAAACTTGCGCCATCGGACTCGTAGAAATACGCTGGTCCTGTGACCCAAGTTTGGTTCGATTCTGAGAACGTTGATAAAATCGTGTATCGTGGGCCCCACGGCTCCACCTGACGGGCGATTTTGTGAACGGCTCATCGGAATCCATTCTGAAAGTTCTGTTGGATTCGTATTATCATTCCTGACTTGTTGACACTAAGTTTGACGAATTTGGAGACCATTGGCCCTGACACGTTTTTTGGTGTAAAGCGGCCCACATGTGGACCCCGCTTTGACCAGAAACTGTCATTTTTGCCCCTGTGTCCAAATTGGACTTAAGGACAGACATTTCTAGCTATTTGATATTTTTTGAGACTGTTGGTGATGTTTATTACAGCTTTTGGAGGATTACCTGCAGGATCCACTGATACAGGGATAACTGTTGGTATTCAAACCCCATGCAAGTGTACCTTGCTAAAATTTGTAGTTCTTGTTACATATTTCCTTGATTCATTTATATGGTTGTGCATGCTCGACCTAGGACCGTGTGACGGTGCAATACTGTACGCAGAGTTGTATAACGTCACCTAGAGGTGGACATTCGTGACCTTTTACATTCTCGTACTTGTCTTACAAATACATTATAACCCAGGACACTTGACATTATTCATGAGACAGAATCTTCCTGAGATATTCATGGTGATTCTGTATAGGATGCAGGACTTGACATAGACATTATATTCATAGATATTATATGACTTGTTGCATTAGCTATGATCGTGCGTGACATGTACATGAGACATTGTGGACATGAGACGTGTGGTTACATTGGGTAGGGAGAGACACACAGGCTACAGGCTGTTTTATATATATATACTACTATTGTGAGGCCGTAGACTCTCCAGCAGAGCTATGCACATCACATGTTATATATACCTACTACTATTGTGAGGCCGTAGACTCTCCAGCAGAGATAGGCACATTACTTGTTATTACTGCTACCGGCTCCCTGACACAGAGCTTGTAGTGGTCTCAGCCTGAGTACTAGTGATGCTCTCACTTGCATTTCACATAGATGGTTACATATTGATCCTATTTATTTTATTTATTTTCTGCACTGCATTATTTTGGCTTGAGTTATTTTGTACCTTGCTATGTTCCCTGAGGACCTGGATCCGGATTATGTCCCCAGGATTAGCAGATGAGATCGACCCCGAGGTATACAGGACAGGAGCACTAGCAAGGGCAGGAGCAGACACTGGAGCAGTACCAGATCCAGTAGACGAGTGATCATCGAGGGTATCTTCTGAGTATCTACTGTTCCATACTCAGCATTTGCTGTGGTTATCTTTATTCTTATATCTTGACAGATGTATCAGACTCATTATCGGGTTATTTCCCGAGTTTATATTTTATTGAGATTGATCTTGCCTTATGATTCTGATATTGTTATATTCATTTATGTGGATGAGATTAGTATATCTAGACCCTTATTGTTGTATTACAGCTTAAGTACGCCCCGATGGTCAATTAAATTGGGTTCGTCCATCGGTGTGTGCTGTTGGCCATTGACACGTGTCTAGTCCCTCGGTATTTTGGGACTGGGGCGTGACATGGTTTTTGTGGTGGCCCATGCAGGTCAACGACTAAATCGTTCGGTTTTAACTTAGGGACCGAACAAGCCTGCACCTAGGACTAGAGTATAGGATCTCATCCACATTGACTATGACTCATCCTCCTTCCAATTCATTCCGTTGAAAAATTGCATCCTGCTTGATTCATGTGCCTTCTCATTAGTTCCTTGAGGGTAGCCTTCTCCTAGAATATAGAAGTCCCGGTTAATAGAATGATAAATAGGATAACCTTCCTATTAAGAGTACAGCTAGGATATTGACACACCCCTAAGTAGAACGCTTAATGAACCCTAGATAATTTACCATTATTTCTTGTTATAGTCATAAATGACCTAAGAGTAGTATAAGCACTGCTAAGAGCTAGTTAGAGATTTGACCCTAGTGTTTGACCCCAGTCTTGAGGAACCAATAGAAATCCGAGATCGAATGTTAGAACTGAACCTAATGGGCATAGTGAGATAATGTTAGGATATAGGTTCATATCGTGATATTAGCAGATGGTACCTCAGGGAGCCCAGAGCAACGAGTATGACATTCCCCATGAGATCATACCTCAAACACGGAGAATTGCTCGCCACCTTCACCTTAGAAAACCATGATATTATCTAGAGCCCCATATTTCAATTTCCTATGTTGTTCATCTGCGACCTTAACGTTCGCTAATGCGCAACGACTAAAATATGTTCTTCTTTCCTCCGTCTTTCAATTCGTGCCACCTGACACTTCTGATAGTAGGCCAAGTAATTTTATTCCTTATTAAGGACCCATAGTTTGCTAGGATTATAGCTGTAGTCTTGAATTTGAAATTTTGGTGCTTGGTAGTTAGAGTTCGATAAGTTTGAGTTAATCTTGTAGATTGTGATCCGATGATTATCCCTTAGTATTAAATCACGTAATTTGTACCCCCACCTCGATACAAGTTATCTTTCCTTTCCTTTGAGACTAGTAACCTGTCCATTCTCGCTATTGACACATGTTCTATGAGCACTATGATTAAGACTTAAGGTGACCCTTACCTATATAATGCAATAAGAGACCCTAAAAAGTACCAAGATCTTTCCTCATATACCCTAATAAGAGTTTCTGTTTTATTTATATGTGCAAGATTATTTTGCAGGATCCTCTTAAGACTGTCACAGTATTAGTTTAAATCTTTTATGTTGGGTAGTATGCCTCACAACCTAGTACCACATAGTCCACTTGACCCATCGATGCGGTGTAACTGAATGGCATTAATCGCATGCTAGCAAAAGATGACAGTGTTTATTCAGACAATAGAATTTAGAGGTCCTTGCCCCTATTTGGTCGACTAGCGACTTAGACAAGGAGGTTGTATGATAACTGTAGAGATTATAGAGTCTTTTATTATTGTTGCTTATTTTTGTTTTTGTTTTGTGAACTTGAATAATTTGTACCTCCTTTCATCATCATCTAGCGTACTTATATTTCATATACTACCTCGACTTATGCTGCTGTTATAGCCTAGTTTTGCAAGCTCATCCTTTTATCAAGCTTGTTTATGATATATGTATTAGTGGACACGTACACTAATACGTTTCAGAATCAGTGTACTACGGTCTGATCAACCATAGTGCGCTTGGTTCGCCCTTCGTATAACTACTTTACATGGATTGAGATATATAGTGATTAGTAGACGAATGTACTTGCCCTCTAGATATATTTGAGCACATCGTATCTGTTACATGACTGCACCGATGCGAGCATGTGAAGAGGAATTACCCAAAATTGGATTTCAATCCACAACTGCCTTGACAATTCCCATTGAATTCTTTAAACGCCTTGACCCCCATACTACTAATCGATTACCTCCCCCTTGAACTCTTTATTATTGTATTCCGTCTTCCCTTATTTCGGAAAGACGAAACCTCGTGCTTGGTATAAGTTTAATACATAGAGAGTACTAGATATACCCCATAGGCCGATCACATACTTGAGGATTATTCTTTCGTAATTAAGGACATATCATCTATGATATAATCGGCATTGAAGTTTTGAGGATTGAATGACATGAGTAAATAAATTAAGGAATATTCTCTTAAGGTATATAGCCTTATGTGATAGATGGGTAAATTCCAAGTTGGGTAGCAGTGCATTGTCAACTCGGGAGGAATTTCTTTTAGATTATGATCGAGTAAGATTAGATTGGAAGAGGTTCAAGCCATTTTAATTTTGAGAATTTTAAAAGAATGACTAAGATGATGAGGATTAATGAACTTCAAATTCTTGATATTGAGGACCCAATATTTATACCTAAGGTACATGATTTTGAATAATGAAGGTAAAATCATCAATTTGAATTTAGACGATAAATATAGAATTTCAGACTTGAACATTGGTGGACTGCATATAAATTATTTTAAATTTGATGATTTGAATTAAGAATTAAAATTTGATGGTTGGACTACCTATTTGAAATATTGAGGATGTGAATGGAATTTAAAAAGTTGAAGCAACCCGACTAAAATTTATAAGTGAAAATGGGAATAATATTGGACTCGAATTACTTCTAGAGGAGATTATGATAGTTAGAGATCGCGAGGTAAAATTTATATGCGTATGTAAATCTTGAAGATGTTATATGGTTTTAATTTAAAATTTGTCTGCGGGTAATTTGAGAAAGTGAGAAGAGATAACCATAGGTTGAATTTTGATTGAAACAGTGATCATCTTAACCTTGAAGTGATTGCGATGGATATGATTGGGATTTTAATTATCGCAAGGAGATTGCGATTGACTTGCCTTATGTACATGAAGAATCAATAAATTATGCCTTATTTTAATTTGGAGGACGATATTATTTTAAGTTGGCTGGATTGTGAAACCTCCTCACCTAAGAATTAGACCTACTTGGCTTAGATAGTGAGACTGAGGCTAGCTCGAATCCACTTAGAAATAGAACACGATATTTTTATTTAGTTTTACAATATGGTATCACTTGGCGCACCTTACCATTGCTTCGATAATTGGAGCACTTCACTAGTCACTGCCTTCCTAGAAATTCCACATCCTTGGCCTAGACATGCCCATCCTCCATTTCCATCTTTGTGCAACGTTTCAATGGTTGGGCACTTTTATGCAAAAGAGCATTTAGGTGTCCACATTATTGACAAGACACCGGAAGAAACCTATTTTTCGCTCATGTGGATTTTCCCCATGATTTTCGGAATATGCAACGCGCAACATCGCCCACTCCATTAAACCTAGCCTTGCATTTTAACCAATGCAAATCTTATACCATCCTTGTCTTCTACCGTAACTTAATTTTAATTTCGAGGACGAAATTTTTATAAGTTGGGTAGATTGTGAGCACCCTGATTTTCAGAATATTTTTAAAACATTTTCTCGCAAATTTTTTGTAATTTTTGGAATTTAAAACTAAGGTATTTTGTGATTAAAGGATTTTTTAAATGATGTTAATTAATATTAAAATAATAAGAAAATAATATTTTATGGTATAAAATGAAAAACTAGACATATGGTAATTTTTCGGGAATTTATTGGACCCCAGAAGCATTTTTAAAGCCCTAAAAACTAATGTACATTTAAACCGAATTAAACCAGTGCCAAACACCCAACACCCCCTCACCATGCAAATCACCAAAAATAATTTCCTCCACAAATTTGGCTCATTTTATGTGTTCGTGCAATTTCCCAAATTTAAGGGGCTAAGTTGCAATTATTTAATCTAGGTGCCCTCACCCTATTGGTCATGACCAAATGGAGAGCCTACATTGTGTTGATCGTAGTCAACACTTCCCTCCTCCTCCTTTGCATGAAGAAAAAACCAAGTCTTCATGAAAGATCTTAGCCCTCTATTTTAATTGGGCAAATCTACACCCTCCATCCAATGCACCCCTCCCTATAAAACCATCACCATCACCCTCACAACTCCCAAGCCGGCCCTAATCCCTAGGTGTGGAAAACCCCCCTCTCTCTCTCCTCCCTCCTCCATTATTTTATTTTCTCCATGCCATTTCTTCTTCCTTTATTCTTCTTCTTCTTCTTCTTCTTCCTTTATTATTCTTCTTCTCCCTGAGAGAAGCCTCCGGCCCGACTCCGGCGGATCACCCCGCTCCGGCCTGCTACCCCCGCCGGCTTGTGCTCCCCCGACCGCCGGCCCGTGCTTTCCCCACCGCCCGACTGTGCAGCCGCTCCGCCGACTGTGCAGCCCGCTCCGACCGGACTGAGCAGCTCTACCCGCCTGCGACCCAACACAGCAGCTCCCCGACCCGCTCCGTCGACCGTGCAGCCCGCCCGACAGTGCGGCTCCGGTCCCGACTCCACGGGACAACCACCCCCGTCCGGCCCGACTCTCCCCCGTCCGGCTTCAGACTCCCCTCCGACCCAGCTGTGCAGACTCCGGCCACAGACTCCGGCCAACTGTGCAGACTCTGACCTATTCGCTCCGGCCGACTCCCACGCCGGCCTACTCCACCACCATCCGGTCATCATCATCACCTCCACTCGGTACCACCCGAGAGCCGCCAGCTGCCCTAGCCCCGGACATGGCCAACCCGGACACAGCAGCGTCCCCGTGACCCGGACACGGCAGATTCGAACCAGGACACAAAACAGTCACCCGGACACGAGGAATTCTCGTTCCACGGAGCCCTGTTCAGGTAACCCGTTCTCTCTCCTTGTTATTCCGTTTTCTGTTCTGTCAGTTGTGTCGCGTAGACTGTGTAACCCTCTCGATGCCCGTGCAACCCGCTCGGTGCGTCGGGTCCTGTGGCGATCGCGAACCGCGATCCAAAAACAGGAAAACCAATACCCCGTTTTCACCCGGAACTGAGTATGTCCCGCCAAACGAGATGACTTGGTCGCGCGCGGTCTTCACCGAAACGTGCGTGCCATCGATACGGACGTGCGGGATTTCGCAGAAGTTGATTTGGATGTGCGTGCACACCGGAATCAACGCGTATCCGTCGACAACGCCCCATATCCGCCTGTTCTGGAACAAGTCGTAACTTTGTGTACATACGTCGGATCGAAACGAAACTTACGCCATCAGACTCGTAGCAATACGCTGGTCCTGTGACCCAAGTTTGGTTCGATTCTGAGAACGTTGACAAAATCGCGTATCGTGGGCCCCACGGCTCTACTTGACGGACGATTTTGTGAACGGCTCATCGGAATTCAGTTCTGGAAGTTTCGTTGGGTTCGTATCATCGTTCCTGACTTGTTGATACTAAGTTTTATGAATTTGGAGACCATTGGCCCTGACACGTTTTTCAGTGCAAGGCGGCCCACATGTGGACCCCGCTTTGACCAAAAACTGTCATTTTTGCCCTTGTGTCCAAATTGGACTTAAGGACAGGCGTTTCTAGCTATTTGATATTTTTTGAGACTGTTGGTGATGTTTATTACAGCTTTTGGAGGAGTACCTACAGGATCCACTGATACAGGGACAACTGTTGGTATTCAAACCTCAGGCAAGTGTACCTTACTAAAACTTGCAGTTCTTGTTACATATTTCCTTGATTCATTTATATGGTTGTGCATGCTCGACCTAGGACCGTGTGACTTACTTAGCATCCGATTATTAGTCGGGTGCCAACACTGTACGCAAAGTTGTGTAACGTCACCTAGAGGTGGACATTCGTGACCCTTTACATTCTCGTACTTGTCTTATCAAGTACATTATAACCCAGGACACTTGACACTATTCATGAGACAGAATCTTCCTAGATATTCATGGTGATTCTGTATAGGATACAGGACTTGACATAGACATTATATTCATAGATATTATATGACTTGTTGTATTAGCTATGATCGTGCGTGACATGTACATGAGACGTTGTGGACATGAGACGTGTGGTTATATTGGGTGGGGAGAGACACACATGCTACATGTTGTTTTATATATATCTACTACTATTGTGAGGCCGTAGACTCTCCAGCAGAGCTAGACACATTACTTGTTATTACTGCTACCGGCTCCCCGACACAGAGCTTGTAGTGGTCTCAGCCTGAGTACTAGTGATGCTCTCACTTGCATTTCACATAGATGGTTACATATTGACCCTATTTATTTCATTTATTTTCTGTACTGCATTATTTTGGCTTGAGTTATTTTGTACCTTGCTATGTCCCCTGAGGACCTGGATCCGGATTATGTCCCCAGGATTAGCAGATGAGATCGACCCCGAGGTATACAGGACATGAGCACTAGCAGGGGCAGGAGCAGACACTGGAGCAGTACCAAATCCAGTAGACGAGTGATCATCGAGGGTATCTTCTGAGTATCTACTGTTCCATACTCAGTATTTGCTGTGGTTATCTTTATTCTCGTATCTTGACAGATGTATCAGACTCATTATCGGGTTATTTCCCGAGTTTATATTTTATTGAGATTGATCTTGCTTTATGATTCTGAAATTGTCATATTCATTTCTGTGGATGAGATTAGTATATCTAGACCCTTATTGTTGTATTACAGCTTAAGTACGCCCCGATGGATCCATTAAATTGGGTTCGTCCATCGGTGTGTGCTGCTGGCCATTGACACGTGTCTAGTCCCTCGGTATTTTGGGACAGGGGCGTGACAATTCAATAGGTAGAAATGAACATATGCAAACTAAGTCTTAGGATTGTTTGATTGTAAGAATCCTGGCAGTCCTAACTACAATTAAGCCTACCAAAATATACAGTTAGAACTGTCAGAATTCTAGAAGTCCTAAGACAGAGAGTTGTATGTCTTAGGACTGCTATAATCCTGGCAGTCAGTTAGGACAACCAAGATTCTGACAGTCATTCTTCATCCCCAATCCGACTATGCCTATTTCTAAACCTTCAAACCCCTATAATGGGGGTTCAAAACCACGAATAATGATGTTAAGAATAAATAAATCCACAATGTACATTACTTGAAATCTAAAATCATAAAAATTGTTATGTTCAATTTTATTTGGAAAAACTTAAAAAATATACATTGAAATAACGAGAGAAAAAGAGAGATTTATCTTGTCATCTTTGATTAGGGCTGTAAGAGGAAGAGATTGCAAGAGGAAGAGGAAGAGGAAGATAAAATATGAAATATGAGTTTGGGTGTTTAAAATTGTGATATCCTCTAACAAATGATGTGATGCCTTATAACATTTTTTACAACTTAAAAGTGATGTCCTCAATAATATGACAGTCCCTATTACTTTTGGTGGTACCCTTAGTAATTTTCTAAATTTAGCTTAATATGATTTGAACCTTATACTAGCTAAACACTAAAGTGCAAAAAATCCCTCGTAAGATTTATAATTTTAGCAGAAAAAGACTCGTAGTTAAAAAAAAAGCCTCTACTTTTAATTTGTTTCAATTTACAAAAAAAATTGGATTAGGTTGTTAACGGATGTAATTTTTTTTTGGGTACAACTATGAATCTTACGATGAGTTTTTTGCACTTTATCCGTCAATGAAGTATCCTTGTCAACGAGATATTAATTATAATCAACATTTGTATTCTACTACTACTACTACTACTAATAATAATAATAATTGTTTGAAAGGTTGTACGAAGCATGAGCTAAAGATTTTTTAGTCACGTCAGACATTATTCAAATAAGAGTTGCCATGGTCATTGTTCTCGGATTATGCGAACCCACTAACTCACTCTGTTAGCATTTTCAATACATGAGACTGAAAAATACATCATAAAGTAAAATTTTATAATAAAAAATTAATTTAAAATAGATTGGACCATGTGGAAATAATAGAAAATAGGTTAGGGGTGTATTTGAACTAATTTTCTCTCCCGTGTCTCACTTATTTTAAAAACTAAAATGGTTTGAGACCATTATTGGGCTCCAATTAAGCTTTTATTATTCTACAAAATTAGCTCATACATTATGAGTGTAGAGATTCTCAAGCCCTGACTATAGCTCCCGTGTCTGGGACGAAATTATCATAGAATTCCAATTGAGTCTTGCTCTTCCGAATGTATAATCTGAAAATTGTGGTGAGCCATATTATCGCCAGAAAAAAATTGACAAATGATAATAACTTCTTGGATATGTGTATATTGGAAATGTGAAAATTATCGCAAAAAAATTATTATGTAATTATAATGTATTAAATGATATTACTACTGTACATTATTGTTTTTTATTTTAATTATTTAATATTAGCTAAAAAACTAATACTAAAAGTAAATAAATAAATTAGTACTAATTATTTAATAATAATTAATTATATTTAGTTAAATAATTAGTATTAAGTATGTAACGTTTCAATAAAAGACGGACGGAATTATCTAATCAAACATTCTAATAAAAAAGAATTTAATTGATAAAATTATCTACGGAGTATATTTTTGTTAAAATTACGAATCTTAGGGGATTTTTTTTTTTTTTTTTTTACTTTATCCTACTTCAAAATAGCTATCGAAGTTGCTTAAGATGACAGCTTACCAACAATATTTGTATCATATTATACAATGACAAAAGACACATGCAAGTAACTACCAAATCTCAGATAACTCAATTATACCATAAATCTGTAAAAAAATATCATAATAGGTTAAACATCCCCATCTCCATTTAATAATCCACAAATACTCTACTAGTTCAAACAAATTTAACATTTGATTATTGAAATCAGTTTTCATTATTTATTTGTTTGCGAAAATCAGTTTTCATTATTAAACCATTAAAAAATAGAAAGTCCCAATATTAACCCCCACCAGTCCAACAGCTACGGTTTAATCCGGTTCAACGACCAATCACAATCAGCTAAAAATGTACACGTGTGTCCGTAGGACAGAATATAGACGTCGATATCCTGCTATTATTGGGCGACCAGATCCCGCAACAACCCGTGGGTCCCACCGGCACGATGACACCGACGGCGCACCAATCTAATCATCTCCTTTCAAAAAGTGTCCGTTATTTCCTTCACTCCCACTCTTCACTCATTTGCTCGCTCGCTCACTCCCTCTCTTCCTCTAATCGGATCCGAGATGGAACCGGGTCCGAGCTCCAAACCCGCCGCCGGGATCAGGCCGGAGGACCGGCCGAGCCGCCGGACGAAGCCCGGCCCGTGGCCGCCGCCGCGGATCGAGCCGTTCGTCCCCCCGAGCACCAACCACGACCCCACCGACCTCAAGTCCTGGGCCAGGCGTACCGGGTTCAGCGCCAACTCAGGCGAGTCCTCCGCCACGAGGGATTCCGGCGAATCTGCGCTCCTCCGCCAGGAGCCGGATCTGGAGAAGAACGGGTTCCCGCCCAAACCCGAGATCACGAGAATCGACATCGAGAAGGAGAAGGAGAGGGAGAGAGAGAGGGAGGGCAAGAGGAGTGAAGGGGTTGGTGGCGGTGGGAGCAATGGAGTTAGGGTTTCTCCGGTGATCGCTCCTATGGAAGCGGAGGAGGCGTTCAAGCGGGAGGTGGATTTCGACTTCTTTTCGGAGGCGGAGGAGCCGACCGGGAACAAGCCGGCCGGGCTCGTCTGTGGACTGACAGAAAATCCGGGCTATGGTCAGTTAAAATTACTGCTCTAATGCTTACTCAAATTATTGCAATTTTAGGAGTATTTATTTTAAGATCACATGTATTAGTTAGTATTAGCTAAGTGCATCCACAGTGGGGACACTCCAAATACATACTCTAAATGATTGAAAATTGTATAAATTATTACTTTTTGAGTGTCTCCTTGGTGTACACTCCAAATAAATACTCCAAATTAACCTTCTTTTTTTCATCTTTATTTTGCTCCCTGTTTGGTAAGATTTTACCTCCCTATTTTTTCTATTTATTTTTTGTTCCAGTTAGGAAAAATCGGTTACTTTTAATGGGCCCAAAAATTATTGTAGAGGGGCTATGACACGTTCCAAATCTGGAGTGTCTCTTGACTTTCTAGCAATTTTCACACATGGACAAATGCCATTGCAGCCTTCAAGTGCTACAAAATTTAACTAAAGTCAAAATGTAGTATTTGAAATCTCTCCCACTGGATGCTCTAACAATGGTAATTTTATGTCCTTTCGTCGAGTAAGAGTGGTGCTATGTTTTACTTGAATCAACATACTTTACTTCAAGAGCTATATTGTATTTGGATTTTGAGATTTTGCGATGCTCAGCATGGACATGGATTATGAAAATCGATACGATATTGACACAGCCACATAGATACGGCTAGCGCAGCAATCGAGTCTAGCGGAGTCAAGCTCGGTGTGTTCAAGCTCAACTAGCCCAATGCATGAAATTATGGATCCGGTCGAGCTCAAAAACTATGTTCAAGCTTGAGCCTCGACTAGGCTGGAGAGAACTCACGAACTGATCGACTTGAGCTTGAGAAAAGCTGGTTGCTTTGTAGATGCAATATAGAGGGAAAAGCCCTTCAGGTTAGTGGCTTGAGCTTGTTTTGTGTGATAACTAGCAACAGTAATTTCTGTTTTTAGCCAATGGGCTGGGCTGGTATATACTAAAAAAGTTCTCCATGCTCACAATCATCATTAAAATCATCTCCCATTAGAGAAGGATTGACTATGGAGCATAAGGAAGCTCCAAAAAAGATTTGACAGTTTCTATGACTGGTTGTTGTCTTGATGTCAACCATCAGCGGATAAAAAAATTTGGTCGGTGGGGATAAGGTAGAGAAATAATTAATTGTAAAATACCTCGATTGTGGCATACCGAGCTTTGAACCTATGACCTCCTAAGTATAATGGACCTACTTTACCAAATGGACCACTATTTGGCAAATGAACCACTATTTCTTAATGAATTATGTAGTGGGGCTCAAATCTAATGTATGTTTTAGAAAGAATATATGGAAAAAAACTCTAGAATTTTCTTCTTGTAAATTCTTAGGGGGATTGAGCCCTCACCCTCTATTTTGTTGGCAAATTCCTGCCAAGTTATGAACATGACACTGTTAGGGGTGCAAACGAGCCAAGCCGAGCCAAGCTTGCATAAGCTTGAGCTTGGCTTGATTAGAATTAACCGAGCTCGAGCTCGAGCTTGATAAATTTTTTATTTTAGAGCTTGAGCTTGGCTCGAGGTCGTTTATATTAAGCTTGAGCTTGGTTTGAGCTCGAGCTTGGCTTGATAAGCAAGCTTGATTCAAGCTTGATAAACAAGCTTGATAAGCTCAAACTCAAGCTCGTTAAGCTTGATTTTGAGCTTGTTCAGCTTTATTTCAAGCTCATTAAGCTTGATTTCGAGCTTAACAAACTTGATTTCAAGCTAGTTAGGCTTGAATTCAAGTACCTATAATGTTAACAATTTATTTATAAAAATTCAATTTAAAAAGTTTCTTAATATCAATTATTAAGGACATATAATTATATACAATGCACATAACCATATTGTTATACAAACATGCATACAATTAGAATTCAACAAAGAACAAATTAAAATTTAAATAATAAAATAAATTTGTAGACTGCCAACAACGAGCTCCTAAACGAGCTTCTAAACGAGCCAGCTCACGAGTCAGCTCGCAAGCTTCTAAACGAACCAGCTCGCGAGCACAAACGAGCCGAGTACTTCTAAGCTTGAGCTTGGCTCGTTTATTAAACGAGCTCGAAAATGAAGCTTGAGCTTGGCTTGTTTACTAAACGAACCGAGCTCAAACGAGCTTTTATCAAGCCGAGCTTCGAGCAGCTTGCGAACGGCTTGGCTCATTTGCAGCCCTAGACACTGTCATGCCATAAAACGTAGATGACCGGTTGGTAGGTAGGTAGTCTTACATTTTGGATATGCAAGTTAAGCTCATGCACCCAAGAAACTGTTGGAAAAAAAGAAGTTCATACAAGTCTAATAAAATAAATAGAAATTTGTTTTCAATCTTGGCAATATAAATCGCTCTAGGGCGAGTTTGTAGTATAATAGCAAGGTAGTCAAAGGCGCAAGGCGCACTCGAGGCGCAAAAAGTCCATATCGTCCAAGGTGCAATACGCACTTAAGGCACGCGTCAGAACGAAGCGAGAAGCAAATATAAAAAAAATAAAAATATACATAGATAAATAAATAAATTAGTAATGTAAGAAATAAAATTAAATAACATATTAAAACCAACAAAAAAATGTTAAAACATAACCAAGTGAACTAGCAGAGCAGCAATAGCAGTCAACAGAACTAACAAAATTTTGTATTATCCTTACCACGCTTTTAGTAAACTTTAATTTTTCCAGTTAAACAGTAACCAAAACTACTTGTACGAGGTAAGGGTTATCTTCTTGTCTCAAAGTTTTTTTTATAAATAAGAGAAACCATAAGACGCGTCCTAGGCACGCCTTTTCTTGGTTGCACCTTTGGTGTGCCTGGAGAAAGGCGCATTGCCTAGTGAGGTGCGAGACAGCTGCTGCGCCTTTCTACGAGGCGCGCCTTGGGCACGCCTTTGACTACCATGATATATATATATATATATATATATATATATATATATATATATATATATAAGAGCATATATATATACTTATGTGTATATAAGTATGGTGTGTTCTTTGTTGGTATCCAATTTTGTGTATAAATATACACAAGAGGGTTGTGTTTCAATTGTGTGATACTTGGTAGTAGTATCATGGGTGAGTTGTGTTCTATGTGAAGTGTAAAAACTGTTCTAAAAGGCGGCTGGTGTCCGCCCGATGTCTGCCTATGCTTTCGTCTAATCCCTCCGATGTCCGACTATGCATGTTATGGGGGTTTTATGAACTTTTTATACAGTTTTTATTAGGTTTTTTTAATATTTTTTGAACCGCCTACATCTATGCGGCCGCCTAGACGGACTAGGCGCTAGGCGGCGGGTGCCCGTCCGACAAGGCCCTAGTGATTTTTACAACTTGAGTGTAAATCATGAGTTTTAGTTTGTTTTAGAATAATATGAGTGTTTATGTATCTTGAATAATATGAGACAGACTAGGCGCTAGGCGGTGGGTGCCCGTCCGACTAGCCCCTAGTGATTTTTACAACTTGAGTGTAAATCATGAGTTTTAGTTTGTTTTAGAATAATATGAGTGTTTATGTATCTTGAATACCAATTGTTATTGGTATGTGTAGATGCGTGTGTTTGGTATCCTATTGTGCTTATGTATAAATATACACAAGAGTATTAAAAATATATATAAAGAGTGATACATGTATATGTGTGTGTGTTCATTTATATATACATATACATGTGTATGTGTAGATATACACATTGAGAGAGATACATGTGTGTGTGAGTTATATATATATATATATATAAGTAGTATAAACACCC
Organism: Iris macrosiphon; assembly: GCA_036927795.1. Lineage (NCBI taxonomy): Eukaryota > Viridiplantae > Streptophyta > Magnoliopsida > Asparagales > Iridaceae > Iris > Iris macrosiphon. The sequence goes on from JAYESA010000299.1 coordinate 177,076, forward strand.
TTGGCGAATCTGCGCAAAGAATTAACAGAACAATTTGTTTGGGTGGCCAGAACCGCCGTTGCTCAAAGCAAGATTCTACCTCCTTTTATCGATTCGCTCTCAGGAACCAGCAAGTTTTGATCAAGGTTCAAAGTATCGGCCGATACCGATCCGTATCGGTCGTATCGGATCGGATTTGGAGGTGCCCGATCCGACACTCAAGAAAAAAATCGGTATCGGTTGATACATAGTGAAGTTTTATTGTATCTGTCCGTATCGGCCGATACATATTCGATACAGACCGATACGACCTGATACGAACCGATACGAAGCCCTTAAATAATATTTTCGACAAAAATAAATAAATCATGTCAAAATCCGCATCGCATACAACAAAAAAGAAGAATAAATTACTGAAATAATAGTAAAAAATCTCAATAATTGACAAAAAAAACCTACAAATAGGATCAAAATGTTGTAGAAAAATTACCTCTACCGCAGATGCCGAGGCCACCACGTTAAGAGCAAGGGAAGGGAAGAGAAGAGAAGAGAAGAGGAGAGGAGAGGATAGGAGAGAGGAACGAGGTATTTCCACCGCCTCCACTTCTGTGTTCCGTTCCTCCGAATCGGGGGAGAGGAAACAAATGGAGGCACTGCTCCATTTGCTTTTATTAGGTTAGGGTTAGGGCTTGGCTATAGGGCCCACCGGGTTTTAAACAAAAAAATTGAACCAAAAAAACTGATCAGAATTTAAATGAAAACAGTGGACTGAGATGCCCACAGATTCGAACCCCTGTCTTGAGGTCAGCACATAGAAATGTTAAATCACCCCTTCTAGCCATATTGACAGCCACACTTTAGTGTTTAACTGACCTATACATTGTATTTAACTATGACTATATATATATATATATATATATTACTTTATTTATATATAATACACTATATTATATATAATACACTATATATATCTTACACTATATGATCTTACTTTATTTATATATAATACATTATATATATATCTTACTTTATATATATATATATATATATATATATATATTATATCTTACTTTATTTATATTTTGTATGTAACGTTTTTCATTATTGTATGTAACATTTTTTTTATAAGTTTAATATTTTGTATGTAACTATTGTAGCATTGTACATTTGTAGGAAAACATAATGGTGCCAAAAAATTCGAAGAAAATGGATGCTAGATGGAGACATGGCAAATGTGTTGATCCAAATAATAGGAGAAATGTACAATACAACAATTGTAGCAAGAAGATGAACGGAGGGATTACTGTTTAAAAAAGTTGCATACAATAATAAAAAAATGTTACATAAAATAAAAATAAAAATATTACATATAAGATTTATATTTGGACAATAATAAAAAACGTTAAAATTCCTACAGAAACTCACCCGGCTAGACAAATTCATTGATAGACAATATTTGCATGTTTGAATTCAATTATTTATTCCTCTTTTTGCTGGATTTGATGTGGATTCAGTCATCAAATCCAGTCAAATCCAGCAACAAGAGCAATAAATAATTGAATTCAAACATGTAAATATTGTTTTAATGAGTTTGTCTGACCGAGTGAATTTCTGTAGGAGTTTTAATGTTTTTTTTAGTTTTGCTCCAATGTAAATCTTGTATATAACATTTTTTTATTGTATGTAACGTTTTTTATTATTGTACGTAATGTTTTTTATTATTGTATGTAACATTTTTTATAAGTATAATATAATTGTATGTAACATTTTTTTATTGTATGTAACGTTTTTTATAAGTGTAATTTTATTGTATGTAACATTTTTATAAGTGTAATATTATTGTATGTCATATTTTTTTCTAATTTTTTTTACTGATTTATTAATAATTATTTAATATTGCCGATAATGTCGATACCAAAAAATCCGATACTCCGATCCGATACCGTCGATACTGTCGATACCGATACTCATACAAAATGTCCGATACTGATACCGATACTTTGAACCTTGGTTTTGATTGCACTATCTTAGTAATTGAACTACTTGAACGCTCCTTTGTATCACCCCCCTTCTTCAGACTGAAAGATCTCGATTCTGAAAGATCGTGTTATAAGGTGCTGATGCAAAAACTGACTGCTACAATGTGTTTTTTTTCTTTTCTTTTTCTTTTCTTTTTCTGACTTCTTTTTCTTGTTTTTTTAAGTGATGGTGCTCTCCTTATATAGGAGATCCAACACTTGGTCAGTTACGAATCTAAACAACACACTGCTATGTATCTGAAAGGACTTCGTAAATCAATCCCGAATTTGAACGGACCCAACGAATGTAATAGTAAGTCCTTGCTATTCAACTACCTTGGCTACCCGCGAGGCTACCTGTGAGGTTTTACTCGCGAGGCACAAAATGCAACAATTTGCACCATTCGTTCGAACCCGAGCTAGGTCCCTTAGGGGAGCCTAGGCTCGAAAGGATTAATTAAAGAAATGGTGATAAAAACAAGTGTTGAAAACGGGAGTCGATCATTACACATCTGCAAAAAATTTCACTACACTTACCATTTGGGATAACACACCATATGTGTATCATTCAATAAATGATCAGCCAAATATTGAAATACACACATGGGATTTGTCCTAAAATGGAATAAGTGTGACCAGGTTATTAAATGGACTAACCCCAATGTGGGCATCATCCAAGTTCCTCTAATCCGTAAAGAGTCTAGACTAAGAAGTAAGACAATGCAATTTTCTATAGGTATATTGTATTCATCTCTATTTTCTATGGGTATATTGCGTTATCTCTATGATGCATTAAGCCAAGTGGAAAGGAATGACATTCCCATTGTTGATTATATATTCAAATATTAAGTATATACAACTTGAGTCGACTATTAGTCTCCCTTCACTAATCGAGATTGTTTATGAGCCCACAACCAAGCTTCCATTGCTCAAGCTTGGACCGTTAACGAAATCTATCTCATTTCCTTGTTCTAGCTTGGATAGTCAAGAACTTGAGCTCATTTCCATGTTCAAACTTGGCTTGTAAGCAAAGTTGATTAGAGTCGTCTAGCGAGCCTCGACGAGTTGACCTCGCAAGGTGCTACACTCATTTGCAGTCCAAGACATAGCACCTATTTTGGTGTGTCCTAATGTATTTTGGAATGTCTGTCGCACCTGACATGATGTTAAACCGATACATCACCTATTCTTGGTGTGTCCATGCTCCCTAGAGATTCTGTAACAGACTAAAACATGTGGGTCTCTTCCTATCCGGTAATTTAGTCATATTACCGAGCCTTGTGAAGCTTGATTCAAAATTTTCGCTCATAAGTACACTTTGCAAGAAACTGTTGTTCTCTTTGTTTCTGAGAGAAATAGAGAAGAAAACTTTTGCACACTCCCTCATTTTGTTTTGTGGTATATTAAGATCTTGACTGCCTACGGTCTTTATGAGATTTTTGTGGAATTTTTCCTGAAATTAAAATTTCTAAGCATTATTGATTTCCCTATGGGGTGGAAAGGTAGATTACTTATATCTAAGTTCTCATTCTTAATGCAGGTCGCCTTGCTTTCTATGGTGTGCAGCACTTTTTATCATTAGCTGGTTCTCTTGTATTCATCCCTTTGATCATGGTGCCAGCCATGGGTGGAACTGGTGTAAGAAATCTAAGAACATAACTAGCATACTTATTTATTTATATATGTATGCAGATTTAATTGTTTCTTCCATTTTTGTCTTACAAGAAAGGTTTAAATGCCTAATATTTTATGATGGCAGGAGGAGACTGCTACAGTTATATCTACAATGCTGTTAGTATCCGGTCTCACGACAATAATGCAGTCCTTTCTGGGTACTAGACTTCCGTTGGTCCAAGGGAGCTCATTTGTGTATCTTGCTCCTGCAATGGTTATTATAAATTCCGAAGAGTTCCGAAATCTTAGTGAAAATGTAAGTATGTGTTGTTTAATTTTGTACAAGTATTATAGACTAAACCAGAAATTTGGTTATTCAAACAGCAGTGTGAACTCCTAGTGAAGCTATGGGCAGAATAAACTGCTGAAAAATATTTGTAGTAGTGTAAATTGCTAAGGAGACTTTGTAAAACAAGCAGTATGAACTGTTGAATGAGCAGCACAAGCTGCTGAAGAGCAAGTTGCTAAAAGTAAAAGATAGCAAACAACCTATTGGGTTGTTCAAAGCGACCGTTGTTCAAAGCGATATTCTACCTTCTTCTTGTCAATTCGCTCATAGGAACCAGCAAGATCCGATTGCACACTCAATCGAACTTCTGGAACGTTCCTTTGTATCACCTCCTTTCGGAAGACTAAGCGTAGGAGTGCTGAAACAAAAAGACTGGTTGTCTTATGTGTGTTATCTTCTTCTTTTTCTATTCAGCACCACCTAGCGCTGGTGCTCTCCTAATATAGGAGAACTACTATGAGGGCGGTTATCAACTAAATAATCCATTGCTATGAATCTAAAAAACTCGTAATAGGGCATTCAATTAGGAGTAACTCCTATAATCAATGGGCGTAACAACCAACCTTAAAGAATTGGCGACCCTAGCTTCCTGCAAAGTTACTCAACAAAGCTACCATGTGAAGCTACCTGCGCAATGTCCCTGCGAGGCTACCTGCATGGAAAACCTGTGATGCCACCCATGTGGCGTCGCGACAGCGCCGTAGTAAATGCTATAATCAATGGGCGTAACAACCATCCTTAAAGAATCAACGACCCTGGCTTCCTGCGAAGCTACTCGGCGAAGCTACCATGTAAAGCTACCCACACGGTGTCCCTATGAGGATACCCGCATGTCGACCCTGCGATGCCACCCGCGTGGCGTCCTTGCAAGACTACCTACGGCTCTATCGAGGCACCAACTATGCGCCCATGTAGTGACCTCGCAATGTCACCTACGTAGTTGCGGCACTATGGAGACACCAACTTTGTGCCTGATGCGAATGTGTGAAGTGCAAAGTGTTACGCCATTTGCCCGAGTTAGGCTCGCCGTCCCTTTGGGGCCTAGCCTCGAAGGAAAAATCCCTAGAAATGTTGATAAAAACAAATGTGGGATGTGGGATTTGATCATCGTCCACTTGCACTAGCGGAGGGAGAGTAGCGCAAGTAGGGTTAGCTGTCCCCACTAAAAGTAAATAAATTTACTACTATATAAAAACAAAGCTGAAATTAAAAAACACTTACACGCACAATACAAACCCCCTCTCTCTCTCTCTCTCTCTCTCTCTCTCTCGGTACAGTCCCTCGTCGACTCATCTCACATTCATGGACGCTTCATCTATCGTTGACTGATGTATTATCATTATCCATTGAGTCTCTGTCCACTGAGTCATCTCTCTCTCTCTCTCTCTCATTGTTCAGGTAGCACCTATAATTTAATTTGATTCATGTCCTAATTTGCTCTAATTGATTCCTAAATGATTCATGCTCTAATTTGCCCTAATTGATTCTTAATTTCTAATTTATTCTTGCTCTAACTTGCATTTGTTGTCGCGACCCGCACCCGGGTGTTTGGGTACGAGTGCGTGGGTACGTCCAGTCTAGTGTCGGCGGTAGAACGTTGTCTGGAACTAGTACTGTATAACCAACACCTCATAGTATAAGGAAACAAATATTATACTCAATCACAAAACTAAGGTAGATGAAAACATGCTGTAGTATATATATATGTATATAAAGGTTACAGTACAAAATCTTGTATTTCATAAATCTTACAACTATAGTAAGTCTGCAACTTTAACTATTGTTATAACTAGGTCTCCCGCTTGCGGCTTTCCTCGATCCTCCAGGAGGTAAAATCAGGCTCGAAGCTATTTCACAAAATCCATAATAGATAGGGCACATGTCCTTCTAAGTGCTACCTGAAATATTATCCAGTCAGGATTGAACGAGTACAATTCTAATAGCAGTTTCAATACATGATAAGGACTATAAAACAATGATAGAAAAGTAGTACATGATGGATAAATAAACTGACATCAAGGCATAGTAAGAAATGAACAGAGAAATGAATAAACAGAGAATATGTCATGTATCAACAAGGAATTCTATAGTCACTAAGTGTTTTGAAATACTAGTTTGATTATGTGATCGGCTTAGGATTGCACAATGGGAGCCGGTTAATCATACGTGAAGTGTATGGTTAGCCTTTGCACATGAATTATATTTGCACAGTAGGGTATGATCACATATAAACTAGCATTTTTCCGTCCTGACTAGCATACAAGAATCACACGAATATCAGGTATTATACAAGATCAAAGTCTAAAAAACACAAGATAAGCTAGTCCGTGTTTCTTTGTGTCAGGAATTAAATACAACAATACTACATGTGTTATAGAAATTATCAGTAAGAAAACCATTAGAGACTGTACTCGCCTGGGGTCCAAAGTGGGTGAAACAAGTCAGAGTGTGACGGGGTCCAGATAACCTATATCATGAATAATTCACATTAATTGATGAAATATAATTAAATAGACTTAACCCACTAGATTTCTAGGTTAATTTTATGCTATTTCTGGTTTATATATGAGACAAATATCTATATAAAATAATGTATATATAAGATATATAGATACGTATATAGATACAATATAGTATACATATATAGATAATATATAGTATACATATATGCATATATACATATATAGATACTTATATATGTATATGATATATATAGATACAATATATTATATATAGATACATAGATATATATAGTATACATAGATAATATATAGTTTATATATATACATATATACATAGATATATAGATATATATATAGATACATATATAGATACAGATATAGATACATATATATGTATATGATATATATATATACAATATACTATATATAGATACATATATATAGTATACATAGATAATATATATATATATATATATATATATATATATTATCTATGTATGTAATCTATATATATATATATATATATATATATATAGATTACATACATAGATAATATATATATATATATATATATATAGTATACATATATAGATACATATAGATATAATATGATATATATATATATATATATATAGATATATATATATATATATATATATTACATATATATATACATATATAGTATACATATATACATAGATATATAGATAATATATAGTATACATATATAGATACATATATATGTATATGATATATATAGATATAATATGTATATGATATATATAGATATATATATATATATAAATATAATATGATATATATATATAGATTACATATATATATATACATATATAGTATACATATATACATAGATATATAGATAATATATAGTATATATATATATATTGATATATATATAGATTACATACATAGATTATATATATATATATATATATATATATATATATATATATATATATATATATATATAGATTACATACATAGATAATATATAGATTCATATATATATATATATATATATATATATATATATATATATATATAATCTATGTATGTAATCTATATATATATCAATATATATATATATATTGATATATATATAGATTACATACATAGATTATATATATATATATATATATATATATAGATTACATACATAGATAATATATAGATTCATATATATATATAGATTACATATATATATACATAGATATATAGATAATATATAGTATACATATATAGATACATATATATGTATATGATATATATAGATATAATATGTATATGATATATATAGATATATATATAAAAATATAATATGATATATATATATATAGATTACATATATATATATATACATATATAGTATACATATATACATAGATATATAGATAATATATAGTATACATATATAGATACATATATAGATACTATATATGTATATGATATATATATAGATACAATATATTATATTATATATATATATATATATATATATATATATATAGATACATATATAGAATAGATACATAATCTACATATATAATCTACATATATACATAGATACATATATATACATAGATACATATATGTATGTATATGATATATATAAATATAATATAGTATACATATATATTATATATGATATATATAGATATAATATGATATATATATATATATATATAGATATATATATATATAGATTACATATATATATATATATATATACATATATAGTATACATAGATATATAGATATATATACATATATATAATATATATATTGCGGTGCTACTGCTGCTGCTGCGTGTCGCTGCTCTGTTGCTGCTGCAGCTGCTGCTGTTGCTGCAGTCTACTGCTGCTGCTGCAGCTACGCGTTGCTGCTGCTGTTGGTGCTACTGCGCGCTGCTGCTGCTGGTGCAGCTGCTGCTATGTGCTGCTACTGCTTGCTGCGACTGCAGCTGCATGTTTTTCCTCCCTCGACACACACACACATTTATCCTAGTTAGAGTTTGTAAACAAATGAAGAGAATTACCTTGCTAATATATGTTTGAGGGAGATGAGGGATGGAGAGTGAAGAGGGTGCGGTGGTGTTTATATAGGAAATGAGGGGGTTAGATATTTTTTTATGTGCATTGACCAATGTGCCCTTGACTAATTCAATTTGGATTTCTCTTCTCATGAAGAGGAATCCAAATTGGATTTGATTTCCTAGTTTAATATTAAATGAATGTTACAAATCTACCCTCCTTAGAAAAATTTCGTCCTCGAAATTTAAAGTAGATCATACAGAAAGAAAGAAGAAATACCTCAAAATTCAAAGAGGTATGGATATCGTTCACGCATCTCGTCCTCTCTCTCCCAAGTAGATTCACCCGGGGAGTGATGACTCCAAGCGACACGAACAAATAAAATCGTCCGGTTACGCAACACCTTTTCTCTGTGATCTAGTATCTCCACGGGCTGCTCTTGGTAGCTGAGGCTCGGTCCCACTTCAATCTCCGAGTGATCTAATACGTGGTTAGGATCAGCCACGTATCGTCTCAGCTCGGATACATGAAACACATTATGTACTCCCTCTAATGTAGATGGCAAAGCTAGCCGGTAGGCTACGACACCGACTCTTTCGGTAATACTGAAGGGCCCGATAAATCTTGGACTGAGCTTCCCACTTCTCCCGAAACGAATCGTGCCACGTGTTGGAGAAATTCGCAAGAACACCAACTTGCCAACCTCGAACTCTAACGGTCTCCGACGACTATCGAACCAGTGCTTCTGTCTGTCCTGAGCCACACGAAGTCTTTCTCTAATCTGCTTTACCTTCTCTGCAGCATCTACTACCATTTCTGGTCCCAACAATGCTCGCTCGCCTACGTCGTCCCAAGATAATGGGGTACGACATCTTCGGCCGTACAAAGTCTCGAAAGGAGACATCTCGATGCTTGCCTGGTAACTATTGTTGTATGCAAACTCCACCAGATGAAGATGATCCTCCCAAGATCCTCCGAAATCTAGTACACAAGTACGTAGCATATCTTCGAGAGTCTGAATAGTCCTCTCTGACTGCCCATCTGTCTGGGGGTGATATGCAGTACTGAACTTGAGCTGAGTGCCCAAACTCGCCTGCAAACTCCTCCAGAAATGAGAAGTGAAACGACTATCCCGATCCGAGACTATGCTGACGGGAACCCCATGTATCCTGACGATCTGCTTCACATACATTTCTGCCAGCTTCTCCGTAGACAAACCCACCTTGAAGGGCAAAAAGTGGGCCGACTTGGTTAACCTGTCAACGATGACCCAAATCGCGTCTTTCCCCTAGAGATCATGGAAGTCCAGACATAAAATCCATAGTAATGTGCTCCCACTTCCACTCTGGAATAGGTAATGGCTGAAGTAAACCTCCTGGCCTCTGCCTCTTGGCTTTCACTTGCTGGCACACTAAGCATCTGGATACAAACTGTGCCACTTCCCTCTTCATGCCATACCACCACACACTTTCTCGTATATCCCGATACATCTTGTTGGCACCTGGATGTATGGAATACTGAGAGCGATGCGCTTCCTGTAACACCTCCTCATGCAACTCCCCACTAGGCACACACAATCTAACACCATGCCGCAAATAACCATCCTCAGCAATGGTAAAATCATCTTCCAATCCTGCTCTCACCTGAGCTCTGATGCTCCTCAGAGATACATCTTCATACTGGGCTGCCTTGATCCTGTCCATCAACTCTGAGTGTATCTGCAACCCCCACATCTGCATAGCAAAACCAGGAACTATCACCTCCATACCCAAGCTCTCCAAGTCCTCCAACAAATACTGATCCTGTGTCAACACCATAGCTACCGGATACCTGCTCAAGGCATCGGCAACTACATTGGCTTTCCCAGGATGATACTGTCACGACCCGATTCCGTAGAATCACTGAGGCGTCCCCCGAATCGTGACCGCCGTGCGGGCCTGGGGTTGCGCCCGCACAAGGCTTTAATGATTTGCATAGCAAGCACATATTCAGAGTACGCAGATAAATTGAAACACAGATTTGAAACATGAAAAAGTTCTCTTTATTGATAATGAACATTTATTACAAACTCTTGAACGAGTCAGCTAATATGCCGCATGGGCTTACAAAAGTGTTGACTCAAAATGAGATAACAGTCCTCTACATTACATCCCTTTACTAAACTTCAAAATGTATAGACCTCCGGGCTGGAGGACGGCTTTGCCACGGAGCTGCATTGTGTATGAAGAGTTGCAATCTCCTGGTTCAAAATGCTTCAAGGACGGCGCGATCAGGATGCGCCAACAGCTGGACTGGATAGGGAAGACGACTTCGGCTCCTCGCTCGGTTCGCCTTGGTGCGGAGAACCTGTTTCAACGAGGGTCAGTATGTCGAAACATACTGGTGAAGGCGAGCTAAACCCAACTATACCAATCAACACGTTGTTTTAATGAAGCATGCATATTTTGTGGGTTTCTATTCTTGCCTTAGTTCATTTTACAAGTAAGCAGCATATAGAATTTATTGAAATGAACTTGCCACCGTTAGGTGGATTTTACCTGTCCGTCTGAACCACCTGCACAATTCTTACCATGCCTTCCCTGCCACGAAGACACAAGTTAGTTTGCAACAGGTTTAAATATACATAGGGATCACTGGCATGATGCCACAAAGTGACGGTTTATAGTCTCGGGACAAGAATGATATGCAACGCAGGTGGCGAGCCCCGCTACATAGCATCCCGTCCATGACAAACGACTATACGAACTCTTCCGCCCGGATCGGATCGGCCCCAGTGCCCTGGCGACCGTCCGCGGAAGCCAAAATACCTTGTGCACAAGTTGTCCGTGATCAAGCTTCATTTAGTTCGAATCATTTCATACGAATTTCAAACGAATATGGGCAAGCTCCATAGCACAAACGGTTTTGCATAGTCTTACTGATCAATCTATGCCAAATTAAAGTGTGTTCCATATGCATAGCACAATTTATAGAAGAAACATGTATTCTAACTAACATTGAAACATATGATGAACATTCCAAACGAATAAGCATGCAGTGTAAGTAATCGTTCCCAAGTTGAATGACAAGCAATACAATCCAAGTCTATTCCCTTTTTATCTTGGTATGTTTTATTATTACTTGGTATCGTTTGATCGGGTCAACAAGAATGAAAGAGTTTTTGATGTGAAGACTTGGAAGCAGGGCTAGCTAATCGGGATGGTAGCCACTCACTTAGATGGTTGGAAGGGAGAAGGAAAGAGGCGCTTCACGACTCCGCTCGTAAGCCACCTACTGCTCGTTCACCTGCATCACGAACAGCTCGATCAATACTTCTTCCACTATTTCCAATCTCGGAATTGAAGTGCAGTTCAATGAACGAAAACAATGAAACTCATCAAAACCGTTGAAGGAAAACAAGCAAATCCCAAAACCAACTCAAAGCACAAAAGCAACAAGCGACATCGAAATCCGAAGCAATAAAAGATAGCAGCGGAGAGGTCCCTCCTGACTCTGCCGCTAAGTCGATCCCAAGGGCACGGTCCACTGAATATGGGAATCGATTCCGAAGAAACAAATCCATAACGAGGACGAGTTCTTGTTTCAATCTATCCCGATCGAACGATATCGTCTTGTGTTTCTTAGCCGCGCTCCTCGAATAGGAGGAACGGGGCGCTACAGATACTGCAAAAATATGTCAAAATCTTTCATCAGTTTCAACCACCGACGTTGCCTCATGTTCAACTCCTTCTGAGTGAAAACGTACTTCAAGCTCTTGTGGTCTGTGAAGATCTCCACACGCTCTCCGTACAAATAATGTTTCCACAATTTCAAGGAAAAGATGACTGCTGCTAACTCCAAATCGTGGGTAGGATAGTTCTTCTCATGAGGACGTAATTACCTGGATGCATAGGCAATCACTTTCCCATTCTGCTGAAGAACACAACCCAAAACTTTTTCCGATGCATCACTATAAATAGTGAAACCTCCAGACCCTGATGGCAACGTTAAAATAGGAGCAGACGTCAACCTCTTCTTCAATTCTTCAAAAGCAACCTAGCACTCCTCTGTCCAAACAAACTCTACATCTTTCCGAGTGAGTTTAGTCAAAGGCTCTGCAACTCGAGAGAAATCTTTCACAAACTTTCTGTAATATCCAGCCAATCCTAAGAAGCTTCTAATTTCTGCAACAGAGCTTGGAGTGGCCCAAGATTCTACGGCAGCAATCTTCTTTGGATCAACTGATATTCCATCTCCAGTCACTACATGTCCGAGAACTCCACTTTGTTTAAGAAAAATTCACATTTAGAAAGTTTTCCATAGAGCTTCTCCTTCCTGAGAGTTTCAAGCACTATCCTTAAATGCTTCTCGTGTTCTTCTAGCGTCTTTGAGTATACAAGGATATCATCTATAAACACTATCACGAACTTGTCCAGGTACTGATGGAATACCTTGTTCATCAAGTTCATGAAGACTGCCGGGGAATTAGTTAACCCGAACGGCATCACCAAGAACTCGTACTGGCCATATCAAGTTCTGAATGCAGTCTTCGGAATATCTTCCTTTTTCACCTTTACCTGATGATATCCGGATCTCAAGTCAATCTTTGAAAATATCTTCGCGCCACTCAACTGATCGAAGAGATCATCTATTCTCGGCAACGGATATTTGTTCTTGATTGTGAGATTGTTCAGGGCCCTGCAATCGATGCACATCCGTACCGATCCATCCTTCTTTGGCACAAAAAGTACCGGGGCTCCCCAGGGCGACGAACTTGATCTGATGAATCCCTTGTCGTCTAATTCATCGATCTGTTTCTTTAGCTCCGCCAGCTCATTGTTGATCCGGTAGACATGCTACGATATTGGTTCTGCTTCCGGTATTAGATCAATAGAGAATTCAACATCTCTATCTAGCGACAATCCTGGTAACTCCTCGGGAAACACATCTAAGAACTCAGCAATAATAGAATGCAATAGTTCTTTCTCTTCCATTATAGCTTTGCAAAAAATTCTACGATCTGGCTTCTCTGTCTTTCTAGCAAACTCGAACTCTGGCTCTCCTGGAGGCCGAAACAGCACACGACCTCTGCGGCAGTCAATGCTAGCGAAATGCATACCCAACCAATCCATTCCAAGGACAATGTCAAAACTTGGAAGTGGCATTACGAGTAACTTAGCAGACAAAACATGGTCTCCCAATGTAACGTGATACCCCTTGCAAACATTAAATACAAATCTCTATCTCAGTCAGTGATGCTTGCACCTCCTACCTAAGGGTTCTATTAATAAGCTATGCTTAAGCACAAAGGATATAAATATGAAACTATGTGATACCCTAATCTAGCGTGCCATGCTGAAATATGATGAAAACAATAAGGAGACATCATTAAGGCACAAGCTAGGGTATTATTCGAGAAGGACAAGAATTAAGAAAGATGTCAAATCAGTTAGAGTAATCAAGATCAGTAAATTTAATTCAGGGATGGAATTCCTAGTTGTGATTGAGTATTTCCTATTCCTAATATCATATATCCTATTGCAGGCTCGTAATAGTACTCTAATCCTAAGTACTACTACGACATCACACTTTTTGCGAAGTCTGACCTGCATGGGCCACCATAAAAATCGTGTCACGACTCGCACCCGGGTGTTTGGGTACGAGTGCGTGGGTATGTCCAGCCTGCGCCACAGTGTCGGCGGTAGAACGCTGTATGGAACTAGTACTGTATAACCAACACCTCATAGTATAAAGGGAACAAATATTATACTCAATCACAAAACTAAGGTAGGTGAAAACATGCTGTAGTATATATATGTATATAAAGGTTACAGTACAAAATCTTGTATTTCATAAATCTTTCAACTATAGTAAGTCTGTAACTTTAACTATTGTTATAACTAGGTCTCCTGCTTGCGGCCTTCCTCGATCCTCCAGGAGGTAAAATTAGGCTCGGAGCTATTTCACAAAATCCATAATAGATAGGGCACATGTCCTTTTAAGTGCTACCTGAAATATTATCCAGTCAGGATTGAACGAGTACAATTCTAATAGCAGTTTTAATACATGATAAGGACTATAAAACAATGATAGAAAAGTAGTACATGATGGATAAATAAACTGACATCAAGGCATAGTAAGAAATGAACAGAGAAATGAATAAACAGAGAATATGTCATGTATCAACAAGGAATTCTATAGTCACTAAGTGTGATTATGTGATCGGCTTAGGATTGCACAATGGGAGCCGGTTAATCATACGTGAAGTGTATGGTTAGCCTTTGCACAGGAATTATATTTGCACAGTAGGGTATGATCACATATAAACTAGCATTTTTTCGTCCCGACTAGCATATAAGAATCATACGAATATCAGATATTATACAAGATCAAAGTCTAAAAAACACAAGATATGCTAGTCCGTGTTTCTTTGTGTCAGGAATCAAATACAACAATACATGTGTTATAGAAATTATCAGTAAGAAAACCATCAGAGACTGTACTCGCCTGGGGTCCAAAGCGGGTGAAACAAGTCAGAGTGTGACGGGGTCCAGATAACCTATATCATGAATAATTCACATTAATTGATGAAATATAATTAAATAGACTTAACCCACTAGATTTCTAGGTTAATTTTATGCTATTTCTGGTTTATATATGGGACAAATATCTATATAAGATAATGTATGTATAAGATATATAGATACGTATATAGAATTATAGATACAATATAGTATACATATATAGATAATATATAGTATACATATATACATATATACATAAATAGATACTTATATATGTATATGATATATATAGATACAATATATTATATATAGATACATAGATATATATAGTATACATAGATAATATATAGTTTATATATATACATATATACATAGATATATAGATATATATATATATATAGATACATATATAGATACACATATATATATATATATATATATATATATATATATATATCTATATGTATACTATATATGTATACTATATATATCTATGTATCCATATATTATCTATGTATACTATATATATGTATTATATCTATATATGTATCTATATATGTATACTATATATGTATACTATATATATATGTATATATATCTATGTATCTATATATATATATATATATATATATATATATATATATATAGATTACATACATAGATAACATATAGATAAATACTATGTACTTTTTTATCCATTTCGAAATTCCATACATTTTCAAATGGATAATTAAATGTGAATTTAATGTTCTTCACTTTCCTGTTCTAGTCAGAAAATTTCTGATTAAATGGTGGAACAGATTAGATGAAAAAGAGAAAGTACAAACTGTACAAAAGTCGATCAAGGAAAATGAGATCCTTGTTGAAGCCAAGCTTAAAAAGGAAATTATGGATGATAGTCCTTTAAAGAAGCTGAAGGAGTCTTTAAGAAGACAGAATCCTCGAATTACCGAGGAAGAATTGAAGAAAAAATGTTTGAAATACATGCAGACTCAATTCGATTCAATATTTGAGACAGGTACCATGTCTGTTAGTTCCACAAAATCGGAACATGAAGAAGAAGACTCAGAAACCTTCTTCAAAAAGATGCACAGGAGAGTCACTACTCCATCTGATGACGAAAGCAGTGATGCCAGCATGCATTAAAGGAGCACTGTTGCCAGAATACAGGTGGCAACTACTGGCTACTTTACTTTACATAAAGAGAATCTCTTTTAATAATGGCCGACAATGGTGGAACCCACTTACTTTATTCCCCAGTATAATTGCTGTTACGTGGACGGAGGAGAGCTAAAGGCGAATAAAGTGGAAAGGAGATAGCGACGGGCACTCGCGTTGCTGATAAGGAGGGAATCTTACCTGCAGTTGCCGGTTTCTCCACTCGCACCTGTCAGGAATTAAGTCGGTCGATACCGACTCTCATGTACTATAAATAGAGGCCAAGACCTCTTTGTTATGTATGTTTTGGAATTTTAGTGTGTTGTTACTCTGCTCTTTTGCTCAGTGTGTTTTGAGTGTACTTCTGTAAACTTCTACTATTAATAAAATTCCTTTCAAGCTTTAACTTCCCATCCTCTCTACGATCCTTCTTCTATTTGGTATGATCAGCACATCCAGAAAAGATTGGATAAACTTGAACTAGATAATTTATCTAGAAAAAATACCAAGATTGGTGAATCTTCTGTTAGTTCTTCTTGTTCACAAGAACAAGAGGGGGAGAATCAGTCTGTTCAATCAGGACAGATAGAGATAGACACAGAAGAAAGGAAGAATAATTTTCTACAAAAAATGGATTTATTTATTACCCATAAATGGTATATCAAAATAAATATGCTCGTTAATAATGAGTATTATATATCCAATTTGATTGCACTTGTTGATAGTGGTGCAGACCTTAATTGTGTCAAAGAACCAAATAGAAGAAGGATCGTAGAGAGGATGGGAAGTTAAACGCTTGAAAGAAATTTTATTGATAGTAGAAGTTTACAGAAGTACACTCAAAACACACTGAGCAAAAGAGCAGAGTAACAACACACTAAAATTCCAAAACATACATAACAAAGAGGTCTTGGCCTCTATTTATAGTACATGAGAGTCGGTATCGACCGACTTAATTCCTGACAGGTGCGAGTGGAAAAACCGGCAACTGCAGGTAAGATTCCCTCCTTATCAGCATATATATATATATATATAGATAATATATAGATACATAGATATATATACATATACATATATAGATATATATAGATATGATATATATATAGATATATATATATATATAGATTACATATATATATATATACATATATAGTATACATATATACATAGATATATAGATAATATATAGTATACATATATAGATACATATATAGATACATATATATGTATATGATATATATAGATATATATAGATATAATATGTATATGATATATATAGATATATATAGATATATAGATATAATATGATATATATATAGATTACATATATATATACATATATAGTATACATATATACATAGATATATAGATAATATATAGTATACATATATAGATACATATATAGATACTGTTAGAGTTATTTTATTTTGTTATTTATCATATGAGGGTATAATAGTAATTGTGGGTGTATTGCATATCAATATAAATAGACATGAGATGCAACCTAGGGTTTTAAGCCCTTGCAATCTCTTTTCTCATATTCTCTCTTCCTCTACTTCTCCTTCTCCTCTTTATCTCTAAACTTAACTTGGTATCAGAGCATATATTTGTAAGTACTGTACATCCCATCCCCGACAGGGCCGATCGAACTACTTTTTTGGGCTGGTTTTCGTCTACTTTTCATGATTCGCCGTTCGTCGTTCGTTGTTCGTGGTCGTTCGTCGTTCGTTTATGAGATCTAGGGTTTCTACAGATCTTCGTTGGTTATTCGTCGTCGGTTGAGGTTCGTTGTGAGATCTAGGGTTTCAAAGATCTCATCTTTCTGTTGCATCTGCAAGTATGGTGGGGACCGAATCTTCTAGCGAGGTTAATAGTGGTGGTGGTAGCGGAGGTGGTTCTCCTTTTACTGTTATTCATAATGATGAATTGGGAAAGTCGATTACAGTGGTGAAACTCAATGGTGCGAACTATCTTGCCTGGTCCAAGTCTATCAAAGTGGTGTTAAGGGCGAAGAAGAAGTTGAAGTTTTTGACCGAAGAACCCCTGCCTGAAACGTCCGCTGAGTATGAAGATTGGATGAGTGCAGATGCATACGTTATGTCGTGGTTGTGGCATAGTATGGAACCACATATCGCTGCTAATGTTCAGTGGTGTGAATCAAGCAAACAGATTTGGGCATCTCTGGAAGAATCTTATTCGCAGAAGCGAAACGTTGCCCGTATCTATGAGTTGTACGAGTTATTGTTCAATACAAAACAAAATGGGAAGCCTGTGAATGAATATCTGGCTTCAAAGAAGGCTTTGTGGGAGGAACTGCTTCAATATCATCCTGTTACTACTGATTTGAAGGAAGCTCGGAGACAGAATGAAGAGTTTCATGTTTCACTCATCCTAGCCGGCTTGGATCCTGCGCTCGAACCTTATAAAGCTCAAATCCTTGCTGGAGAGCAGTTACCTACGGTGGCAAATACTTTCTCCCGTCTCAATCGTTCCTTTCTGGGACAGAGTTCTGTGGTGCCGAGTACTGACTCTTCTGTCCTAGTTTCTAGTGCTGTTGGTCGTGGTGGTGGACGTGATATTGGACGTGGCGGTAGAGATGGTGGTCGTAGTTTTGGTCGAGGAGGAGGCCGTGGTGGTAGAGACAATGGTCGTGGTGGTGGTCGTGGTGGTGGTCGCGGTGGTGGTGGTGGCCTCGATGGTGGTGGCCGTGGTCAACCACGAAAGTGTAACTATTGTGGAATGCTCGGTCATGTAGAAGACTATTGTTGGGACAAATGGGGCAAACCAGAATATGCACATCAAGTGCATGATGAAAATATGCAGTCCCAGGACACCACTTCTGCTCCCAGAGATGATACTTCGGGTTTCAATCAGACTTCAACGTCCGATACCTCATCTCCATTTCAACAGATCCTCCAGAAGTTGAACGCGCTTGCTAGTACCACCTCCCAACCTACTGCAACCATGGCACATATAGGTAATCCTGCTTTTGTGGCAACCCAGTCACCATCCACCTCTTGGGTCATCGACTCAGGAGCAAGCTCTCACATGTCTGGTATAACATCTATCTTTCATAATCGTAGTTCCATGAAACATAATATTATCTTGGCTGATGGGTCTACTCGTCCTGTGCTTGGGAAAGGTGTCATTCACCCTACTCAATCACTATCATTATTTGATTCATTATATGTGCCTAATTTTCCATTTAATTTGTTATCTGTGAGCCAGTTAACCAAATCTCTTCAATGTTCTGTGACATTTTCTCCCAATTCGTGTGTTTTTCAGGACCTCAGGACGAAGAAGACGATTGGTTCGGGGCATGAAAAAGATGGACTGTACTACTTGGATCTACCTGGAAAGGCCTTCACTTCTGTTTCTACTTCTCCGTTGCAGTGGCATTATCGTTTGGGACATCCGTCTTTGGCTAAGTTGCGTCAAGTTGTTCCTAGTTTGAGTCATGTTTCTAGTCTTGAATGTGAGGCTTGTCAGTTAGGCAAGCATCACCGTAGTTTCTTTCCTCGTCGTAGTGAGAGTCGTCAATTAGAGTCTTTTGATCTTGTTCATTCTGATATTTGGGGTCCGTCTAGAGTCAAAAGTCCGAAAGGATTTCAGTATTTTGTTTTTTTATTGATGATTATTCCAGAATGACTTGGTGTTATTTAATGAAAGAAAGATCTGAGTTTCCAAATGTGTTATCTGCCTTTTATAATGAAATCTATGTTCAGTTTGATAAACGTATCAAAATTCTGCGTTCTGATAATGCTTTGGAGTATACTCAATCTTCTGTGAACAGTTTCTGTGTTGATCGTGGTATGGTTCATCAAACCAGTTGTGTCCACACCTCTCAACAAAATGGTATAGCCGAACGCAAACATCGACACATTTTAGATGTGGCTCGAACTCTCATGTTCAATATGCACGTCCCTAAACAGTATTGGGCAGATGCCGTTCTTACTGCATGTTATCTTATTAATCGCATGCCATCATCTGTATTAAATAACAAAGTTTCATTTACCATATTACATACAGATGTCGCACCTTTTTCCTTATCTCCTCGAGTGTTTGGATGTGTCGCTTTTATTCATAACTTGGAACCTAATCGAGATAAGTTGGCTCCTAGATCTCTGAAGTGTGTCTTTCTTGGTTATCCCCGTACTCAAAAAGGTTATCGTTGTTATAGTCCACAGTCACGCAAATATTATGTCAGTGCGGATGTTACATTCTTTGAGTCTACCCCTTTCTTTCCTTCAGGAGACCGTTGTATTCCTTTTACAACAGATTTGATATCTTCCATACCACTTCCGGTCATTCCTGAATCAATTTCTGTCTCCATTCCCCATTTACAGGTTTATCAGAGATCCAAGGACAGACCAGTGGTTCTGCAAAATTCAGCCTTCAACCAATCATCTTCCGTGCCTGAGGTTTCTGCTCCCATCACCACAGATCCAGATGATCTTCCTATTGCTCTCAGAAAAAGCCAACGCCTTTGTACCACAAAGAATAAGCATCCCATTTCTAACTATGTTTCATTACACCGTGCTTCATCATCTTTTTATGCATTTGTTGTTTCATTGTCTTCTACTTTTATTCCCAAAACTTACAAGCAGGCTATGTCATCTTCTGGTTGAAAAAGTGCAATGGATGAGGAGATGTATGCTTTACATCAAAATCAGACTTGGGAGCTTACATCACTTCCTGTTGGAAAACAAACAGTGGGTTGTAGATGGGTGTACACTGTTAAGTATCACCCTGATGGTTCTGTTGAGCGCCTCAAGGCACGGTTGGTTGCTAAAGGGTATACTCAGACATATGGCGTGGATTATATGGAGACTTTCTCTCCAGTGGCTCGGCTGAATTCAGTTCGGATTCTTATTTCTGTGGCGGTTAATCACCAATGGCCTATATATCAGCTGGACATAAAGAATGTTTTCTTGCATGGTGACTTACATGAGGAGGTTTATATGGATCAACCACTGGGATATGTTGTAGCAGGAAATAAAAGACTCGTATGTCGATTGAAGAAAGCATTATATGGACTGAAACAGTCACCTCGTGCTTGGTTTGACAAGTTCAGTTCAGTTCTCATTCAGTATGGCTTTCGGCGTACCACATCAGATCATTCAGTGTTTTGCCATTCTTCCTCAGCAGGTATTATCGTGTTGATTGTTTATGTTGATGATATCATTATATCTGGGAGTGATCATGCTGGAATTGCGGACTTGAAGGCCTACCTTAGTCGTCAGTTTCATACTAAGGATTTGGGTCTTCTTCGATATTTTCTTGGAATCGAGGTTGCTCGATCTAAGAAGGGGGTGTATCTGTCACAACGCAAGTATGTTCTAGACTTGCTTTCCGAGACTGGTATGTTGGAGTGTCGGCCAGTTGAGACTCCTATGGATTATCATGACAAGCTTGATGCTGACCGGGAAGAGTTATTTGAGGATGTTGGATATTATAGACGTTTGGTTGGCAAACTTATATATCTTACTGTTACTCGACCAGACATCACATATGCAGTTGGAGTAGTTAGTCAGTTTATGCATGCCCCTCGGCAACCACATTGGGAGGCTATCTCTCGCATTCTTCGATACTTGAAGGGTGCACCTGGAAAGGGTTTGTTGTACAAACCTTCCCAGTTGCTTACGGTGACTGGGTTCAGTGATGCTGATTGGGTAGGCAGTCGCAGTGATAGGAGGTCTACTTCTGGCTATTGTACGTTTGTGGGTGGCAATCTTGTCACGTGGCGTAGTAAGAAGCAGAATGTTGTGGCTCGTTCTAGTGCAGAGGCCGAGTACCATGCGATGGCTCATACAGCTTCTGAGATGATGTGGGTGCAGTCCCTTCTTCATGAAATGGGAATTATGATTCCTATTCCGATGGAGATGTATTGTGATAATCAGTCGGCAATGTTTATCGCAAGTAATCCGGTGTTTCATGAGCGCACGAAGCATATCGAGGTGGATTGTTATTTTGTTCGTGATTTGTTGCTGAAGAAACAGATTGTCACTCCTTATGTTCGGTCAGAGGATCAATTAGGTGATATCCTCACCAAGCCACTTGCTCGCGGTCCATTTTCTGATTTATGTAGCAAGCTGGGCATGTCTGATCTATATGCTCCTGCTTGAGGGAGGGTGTTAGAGTTATTTTATTTTGTTATTTATCATATGAGGGTATAATAGTAATTGTGGGTGTATTGCATATCAATATAAATAGACATGAGATGCAACCTAGGGTTTTAAGCCCTTGCAATCTCTTTTCTCATATTCTCTCTTCCTCTACTTCTCCTTCTCCTCTTTATCTCTAAACTTAACTGATACTATATATGTATATATGTATACTATCTATATATGTAGATTATGTATCTATTATATATATATATATATATATATATATATATATAGATACATATATAGAATAGATACATAATCTACATATATAGATAGTATACATATATACATAGATACATATATAGATATATGTATGTATATGATATATATAAATATAATATAGTATACATATATATTATATATGATATATATAGATATATATAGATATAATAGGATATATATATATATAGATATATATATAGATTACATATATATATATACATATATAGTATACATGTATACATAGATATATATACATATATACATATATATAATATATATTGCGGTGCTACTGCTGCTGCTGCGTGCAGCTGCCGCTGCTGCGTGTCGCTGCTCTGTTGCTGCTGCAGCTGCTGCTGTTGCTGCAGTCTACTGCTGCTGCTGCAGCAACGCTTTGCTGCTGCTGTTGGTGCTACTGCGCACTTCTGCTGCTGGTGCAGCTGCTGCTATGTGCTGCTACTGCTTGCTGCGACTGCAGCTGCATGTTTTTCCTCCCTCGACACACACACACTTATCCTAGTTAGAGTTTATAAACAAATGAAGAGGATTACCTTGCTAATATATGTTTGAGGGAGATGAGGGATGGAGAGTGAAGAGGGTGGGGTGGTGTTTATATAGGAAATGAGGGGGTTAGATATTTTTTTATGTCCATTGACCAATGTGCCCTTGACTAATTCAATTTGGATTTCTCTTCTCATGAAGAGGAATCCAAATTGGATTTGATTTCCTAGTTTAATATTAAATGAATGTTACATTTGTACTACTTGATTTTGCCCTAATTTGCTTTTGTTCTAGTTGATTCTGTTCCTAATTGCATTTTTCCTAATTGATTACTCCCTTATTGTGTATTTCTGTCCTAATTTTGTATATATGCCCTAATTTTGTTTCAGTGATTTGTTTCCTAATTTATTTTATTCTTGTTCATTGTTGATAATATCATGTTATATGTGTTCTAGTTTAGGTATTTGGTATTTTAAAAGACTACTCTACGTACATAAAATTAGAGGGTTTACTTGTTCATTGTTGATAATATCAGGATACATGACTGGCAAAACTGGTGGCGGTTTATTTTGTGACTAATTTATGCAATTTTTTCCTTTTATTTTTTGGATTGAAAATTTACTAAGTCGATTTTGACCCCACTATACCCAAATCCTGGCTATACCACTTTCCACTTGTAAACCCAACCCTGCCCCCCCCACCCACCCACAAAAAAAAAAAAACACACACACACACACACCATACTTACGCTTGGACTAACACATCACATGTCTACAATTCAATAAATAATGAATCAAATATTGAAATATAGACGAGGTTTGTCCTCAAATGGAATAGTAGGACCGGGTCATTAAATGGACTAACCCCAATAGTAGTATGTTCATATTACCACTAGCTTCTACTATGTATAGGTTTGTATCTGCCATTGCTTGCAGATTGTCCTAAATCCTTAAAAAATGAAAATGCTAGTCTTCTTCAAACCCTACTGCTGAAGCATACTTCTCTTTTGTTTTCACTTGTCTAACTAAAGGTGGAGCAGTTCAATAACTCTTGTTAGTACTATTGTGATCTGCATGTTCCTGTCATGGTGTAAAGTTCCAGCACTTACACCTACCGTGTTTTTGTGTTATGATGGCTGCATGTATCACTTATTCTGCTAGTTTTTCATGATAAAGAAAGGCCTTTGACAACATAGGAAGCAAGTATAAGAAGTTTGTTCCTGTCAGAGAACAATTGCATTCGTAGATGATCTAAACACAATACCCCCTAGTGCGTAAAGTATATGAAATATTTTACTGGGACTATTGTATATTTTTAAATTAACTTGAATTCTTACCTTTTACTTAAGTAAGATTTGTTATGTTGCCGAGAAAGATGATGGAACCCAAAACGACAGAGTATAATCCCTGAACATTTTAGTAAAACCCCTCATCATAGAGCACTCATTGTTTGTGCACAGTTTTGCAGTTTTGTTTTTGTTTTTGTAAATTAAAACTTTCAGAAGGATCATTTTGTTGGGCAAATCCAAGATATTAATGTATCTGTTGAAATTAGTTGATTATTTTATTGATTGTCTCATTGGCATTATATAGCCTTACAGTCATTAATACAATGATCTCAATCATTATGACAATAATCTCATAATGGAATATCCTGTGACATATTCTGGCATCCCAAATATGTCCTCAGGATATTCCCATGTGCTTATACTATACTTAAATATGACACCCAACATACCATATCAACACTCCCCCTCAAGATGGGCGAAAGATATTCACTAAGCCCATCTTGTCACATCCTCTAATCATGTTCACTGAGGCGGGTCCCTTGGTTAGTCCATCTGCTACTTGATCCCTGGTTGGAACATGGCCAAGCTCCAGTAATCCACTATCCAACTTCTCTTTGATGAAGAATCTATCAATCTCGATGTGTTTGGTCCTGTCATGCTGTACTGGATTGTTGGCGATACTAATAGCTGACTGATTGTCACTCCACAGCTTCATCTTGGCTCCTTGATCCAGCTTCAGCTCCACCAGCATATTCTTCAACCATAGCAGCTCTGCAACTCCCAAGGCCATAGCTCTGTACTCTGCTTCAGCTGTCGATCTGGCCACCACAGACTGCTTCTTACTCCTCCAGGAGACCAAGTTACCTCCTACAAATATGCAATATTCCGAAGTAGACGTCCTGTCATCAGCACAACTAGCCCAGTCAGAATCACAGTAGCCCTCGATGCTCACGTGATTGTTCTTCCTGAATATTAGTTCCTTCCCGGGAGCACCTTTCAAGTACCTCAGAATCTGGTACACTGCATCCATATGACCCTTCCGTGGATCATGCATGTAGCGGCTCACCACACTTACTGCAAAGCAGATATCAGGACGTGTGTGGCTCAAATAGATCAACTTGCCAACCAGTCTTTGGTATCTGTCCCGATCAACTGGTTCTCCAGCCTCAGCATCAATCTTGAACCTCTGATCTATTGGTGTCGCTGCAGGTTTGCACCCCAACATCCCAGTTTCTGTGAGAAGGTCCAGTGCATATTTCCTTTGAGAGAGAACAATCCCCTCTGCTTCTCGAGCAATTTCAATCCTAAGGAAGTACCGAAGAAGGCCGAGATCCTTCACCTCGAATTCCTTGCCAAGCTTTCCTTTGAGTTGGGCGATCTCCTGCTCATCATCTCCTGTGATAATCATATTGTCCACATACACCGCAAGCATGGTGATGTGGCCTCCACTCTGACGGAAGAACACAGTATGATCAGCATTGATCTGCTGATATCCCATCCCAATCATCGCCCTTCTGAATCTGTCAAACCACGCTCGAGGAGACTGCTTCAGTCCATAGAGGGATTTCTTCAACCTGCAGACCTTGCCCACTGTCTGATTGGTGCCAAATCCTGGTGGTATCTCCATGTACACCTCCTCCACTAGATCTCCGTGAAGAAACGCATTCTTCACATCCAGTTGGTGTAGCTTCCATCCACCATTCGCTGTCAGAGAAATCAGAGTCCTGACAGTGCTCATCTTTGCAACTGGTGCAAAGGTCTCGTCATAGTCGATGTCGTACGTCTGACTGTATCCTTTGGCTACTAGTCGAGCTTTGTAGCGCTCAACCTGTCCATCTGGGTTCTGCTTCACGGTAAAGACCCACTTGCATCCAACTGCTCTCTTCCCCTCTGGCAGTCTCACAAGCTCCCAAGTGTGGTTCTTCTCCAGAGCTCCCAACTCCTCGTGCATTGCCGCTTTCCACTTTGGATCGTTCTTGGCAACCTGCCAATTGTTAGGTACAGTAATACTATCCAAAGATGCTATAAATGCTCCATGAGAAGAAGGGATATGGTCATAAGAAACAAACTGAGCAATATCCCAACCATATCTGTTTGGAGGATTTCCTGCATTGCTGCGAGTGATCCTCCGTACAGATAGTGGTGTGGGAGGAGTAGAAGTAGGAGGAATGATATCTTGTGAAGGAGGGGGTATCACCTGAAGGGGGGTTGGTGTCGGTGCCTCAGGAGTTGGGACGAACGCAGGCAAGGGACTTGGCACTGGCACTGTCGGTACCGGTCCTGCAGTTTGCTTCTCTCTCCTGCTGTAGGTAAGTAACTCTCCCTGAGCCGTAGGTCTAACACCTTCACCTTCTTGTCCCTTCTCCGTGCCTCCATGCCAAACTTCTAAATCGGTTACCACCAAGTTCTCCATCTCCCCCTCTCGCCTAATACTGGCAGTATTAGGCGTGTTGTGTGAAGTTCCGTCCTGGCGGTAGTATGGCTCATGCTTCCGAAAGTGGACATCCATACTGACAAACTTCTTCTTCTCTACTGGACTCCAGCACACATACCCCTTCTGGGTCGCCGAGTAGCCTACGAAGATGCATTTGACCGCTCTAGGGTCAAGTTTCCCAACTGATGGCCTGTTGTCCTTCACAAAACACACACACCCAAACACCTTCAGTGGGAGTATGCCACTATTATTGCCTTGCAATACCTCACATGGGGACTTCCATCCGAGGACCTTCGAGGGCATCCTGTTGATGAGTTGAGCTGCTGTCAACACTGCATGCCCCCACAGACTCTGTGGGACATTCATGTCGATCATCATACTTCTTGCGACCTCCAGAAGGTGTCTGTTTTTCCTTTCTGCAACTCCATTTTGTGCTGGTGTGTATGCACAGGTGGTCTGATGCTGTATTCCGTGTGTTGACAAGTATTCTGCAAGCGTCCTGTTGGTATACTCCGTTCCATTGTCAGACCTCAGTACCTTCACAACTGCTTTGTACTGAGTCTGGACATGCTTATGGAAATCCCGAAAACAAGCAGGTACATCATTCTTATTTTTCATCAAATATAACCAGGTAACACGAGAGGCACACTCAATGAAAGAAACAAAGTACTTATAACCATTCATAGTGTTAGTAGCACATGGACCCCAGACATCAGAATGTACTACCTCAAAAGCAAAAGTGCTCCTATGACCCGTGCCAACATATGAGCTCCTAGTAAGTTTTCCTAACTCGCACGCATCACATACTAATTTCTCTTTATTTGTTTTTGCATAAATCTCTGGATACAACTTACTTAGAGTATCAAAGGAAGAATGTCCCATCCTCCGATGATGGAGTATCAAGGTATCCTCAGTCCTCTGCTGTAGTCCTTTCATGCCAGCCTTCTCTGCCATAGATACCAATGCTGAGTCCAGTCCTTCTCGATCTAGGTACCACAGTCCCTCATGCCAAGTGCCAGTCCCAAGTCTTCGTCCTGTCCCTTTCTCCTGGAAGGTCACCTTAGGAATATCAAAAGAAACAATGCATTTAAGTTGGAGGATTATAGAACTAATGGACAAGAGACTGACTGGAAAGGATGGAGCATGTAAAACATTGGATAATCTTACTGAACCTGTACAATTAACAGTACCCTTACCGACCACTGGCTGGAAAGTGCCATCATAATATATTACCGAATAAAGAATTGGGTTTGGGTTTACTAGACCGGTCGGTCCGGTTTGGTTTAGTTCGGTTTATTTGGAATAAACCCGGTTTATTTCTAGGTTTAAATTGGTTTATTTATTTAATAATTTTTTAGGGCTTTAAACGCGTTTCCGGAGTCCAATAAATTCCCGGAAAATTATCCTATGTCCGGTTTTCCATTTTACACCATAAAATATTATTTCCATAATATTTTAATATTATTTAACAGCAATTAAAAAAATTATTTAATTACCAATTACCTAGGTTTTAATTACAGAAAAATTCCGAAAAATTTCAGAAAATTGTGAAAAATCCAAATTAAAAATTCTTGAAAAATCAGGGGGATTACATCCACAGATAACCAAAGAAAGGAAATAAGTTAGAAATGATAACATTTTGCAAAATAAGAGTCAAAATCATAGTAAATTTGGATTACAGTTTTACTGGAACTTACGGAAGTGGAATCCGAGTCCCGGATCACACGATATGACTCGGTGTCGCACGGTATCGGGTCTCGCTAACACGCAAATCAAGATCCGTTAAATCAAACTGAATATATGGAAGTTATATATGAAAAACGACTAGGAAAATATTAGATAATACCAACTTATCAATGGATCAAGTATATATATATAAAACTTTATTTTATTTTATTCAAAAACTTCTATCAGGGACAACAGAAATGGAACTCACATTAAGCTATTTTTTTGGATCTATTTGATCTATCAATTGTTCATAATTTCTAATAGAAATTGATAGGAAAATATTATATAATACCAACTTATCAATGGATCAAGTAGATCTGGATTTGGTGGAGCGAGGAAGAAGTTATTGGATCTCCAAGTTGAGAAAAAAATTGTGAGGATCCATGCTCGTCACGATGGGATCCAAAAATCAAAGTGGAAATTGATGGTGATTGGGACATTGGGGACGATGGGGAGGCACGCCGGAGTCCTCGGGGGCGTCCGACGAACGGAGAAAAGTCTCAATAGAGGATATCGTGGCGGGTCGAGCTCCTCTCGACCAGTTGCACTCGGTTGGTTGTCGATCGGGTCAATGGCTCGTGGCTCGGGTCTGGAAGGACGAAAGCGTGGCACGGACGACGAACTCAGTTGGGCGGTTTGCCGGAGTGATGTGCGGTCAATGGAGAGCTAGGCATGGGGTTGGGTGGTTCTCGACGGAGGAGAGAGGTTTAGGGTCTATATGAGAGAGAGAGAGAGAGAGAGAGAGAGAGAGAGTTATGAGCGGGAAAGAGGAGAGATGTGAGTTCTATTATATAGAACTTGAATTTGCAAAATTGCAAATATAGCCCGTAACAATTTAATATTTACAAAAGCCAATTGTCTTTGAATTTTTAGTTGAAATTTTTATTTGTTTTTGTCCCCAAAATTCTAAGTAACCAATCTAGATCTATATTCTCAATTCCTATTGGTTAAGAGGGAACTGATTAGCTTCTAGAAACAAGAAGCGTCTATAAAATTTCCAATGGAGGAAAAATTAGTTATAGTTTGAAATTCATTTCAATCTAAAATTATTCCTAATCCACATTAATCCACATTAATCAAAATTTTGAATTATAACTAATTCTTCTAGAAGCTAGTTGAATTAGTTATTAACTAATTTAACCTATCTTAATTAATTTTTATTAGGGAATTAAGGAGAACAAGTAATATTTCCATCATAGGAATAAATGTAATTAGTAATTAATTAATTTGGAAAAATCCTGAAAATGATTTTTTTAGTTTTATTAATCCAAACAAATTCAGAAACGTATTTAGAAAATTGCAGAAATTAAAATTTTAGGGTTTTATGGGTTTCAAAGGTGGAAACCCTAAACCACTGAGCATAGATAATTTACTATTGTGGAGAAGAATACCTATAATGATTATTCTCTACAAATCAGACGGGGGCTATCTATAAGACCCACATAAACCCTAAACTAGTTAGGTTATGTAATAGGAAAAATCCTTTAAATATGCCAAACTTAATTTCGGACTCGCCTCAAAAGGGCTTTTGCTGGTGTAGATAAACTGCCTTTGGGTATTAGATGATTTAATTGGGATAAAGGACATCCCCTTTAAGTCAAGACACTCTTCTTTCCATATTGAGCTTCCATATTCTTGAGTCTATACTTGTATTTGTATTCACAATTATTATTTCTCCACCAAATTAGGGTTAGCTGCCATGGGTTCTCCTCTGCAGGAGAATACAGGAGAGGGCTATTCCTCTAATGACCTTTGAAGAATTATTATTCCTCTAATGACCTTCTTTCCATATTGAGCTTCCATATTCTTGAGTCTATACTTGTATTTGTATTCACAATTATTATTTCTCCACCAAATTAGGGTTAGCTGCCATGGGTTCTCCTCTGCAGGAGAATACAGGAGAGGGCTATTCCTCTAATGACCTTTGAATTTCAGGGATTGAGATTTTATTATATTTTTGGGTGTCTTTTTAGGAGCAGTTTTGTTTTTTGGGCTTGTAAATCTCAAACCTCCTTCATCAATGTCGGTTGAGATTGCCACAGAATTCACTGCATGAAGTCCATAGAGGAGAGGATTCAAATTCAGTAACCATCCGGTCTCTTTCTCCATCTCACATGCCTATGTGCATGTGATAGGTAAGTCTTGTTAGAGAGGGTGCTACTTAACTAATTTGTCTATGACAAGCATACTTTTGTATCTGGAAACAGTCTACTGATGACTGAAAAGTATCTGGACTTCAGTACCAGACCAACTAGCAACTATCTGCTATTATGTGTAGATAGATTAGCTATTTACATTGCTATTTTTTTTATCTCTTACAATCTTTGCTTCTAAGAAGAATGATATTATTGTACAACTTAATTACACGGTATTCAGTTAATTCAACATCCTTAAAATTTAATTCAGTGAAATACTTTTACACTTAATTGATCATTATGCTGCTGCTTCTTATTTTCTTTTCATTATCCTGCTTTTGTTACCTAATGCAGAAATTCAAGCATATAATGAGGGAACTACAAGGAGCTGTTATTGTTGGTTCAGTATTTCAGACAGTCTTGGGGTACAGTGGTCTTATGTCGCTTCTTCTAAGGTATTTAAACTTTAGATCCCGGATACTCCATAATCTATAAAAGTGCTATTCAATTTCCAACACAAGCAAGGCCCACATTTAATTCATCTAGTCTGTTGTGATTACTAACGGGAATGTCATTCCTTTTCACTATTCGGCTTAATGTGCAATAGAGATGAGTGCAATCTCTACAACAAATTGTATCATCTTACCTCTTCGTCTACACTCTTTATAGTTTAGGGAAACTTTGAGGGTGTTCTTTGGTTGCATGAGTTTAAGTGCATAGCCAAAAGGTTCAAGGAGTTTCTTCAAAATCTTAACCGCCTAGACATAGTAGGAGTTGAACCTCCTATGATTGCTAATAGTCAAAGTTCCCTCAGCATTTTGACCAAGCACATTCGGTAATATATCATGGAACCAAAAATATTATCATATATGATACAAATGTTTAACGTCTTTCTGCCATTTTTTTTATCACATTACATTCTTGCTCGGACCTCATGTTTAAGGGATCTAGGATTTGTATAGGCTTTAATAGCTATGACTTACATTAGTATATTTGCTTTTCCTCCATTTTTAAATCTCTCATTGTACCATCTATTGTCACATGCAGTTAAATAGCACTCCTACTCTCTAGTAGTGTAGGGATGATTTCTATAATCATATCCAAAGTATTCTGCTTTCTCTAGAGCAGTTTGTAAATAATAACTTAATTGTATATTTCCAAGACATTTTACTTTCTTTATTTTCATTAACAAGGTGTGAATCACAAATTGCATGTAATCCTTTTCTTCATTAGGCACATATTTGATATCCAATCATTTCCATTGTCAAGGCTATGAAATTTTGATCGAGGGAGTTGGTGATGTTTGGACTCATTATCATCATCATCCAAGTTTCTCTCATCATAGTGGGTCGTTTATGGAGCATAAGAAAGCTCCATACAAGATTTGACAAAGTTTTATGACCGTCTATCAACCTGATGTCAACCCCCAATGTTGGTGCCAAATTCTTATCCAAGGTAGTTATGAGCTTGAGAGGGTCATGCTATAAAACCTAGGTGGCCAGTTAACATGTAGGTAGAACTAGATTTTGGATTGCAATTTAAGCTCATGCAACCGAAGAGCACCCTCCAAGTTCTCATAGACTATAAAGAGTCTAGACGTAGACTAAAGAGTCTAGACGAAGAGTTAAGATGATAAAATTTGTTATAGGGAATTACATCCATCTCTATCACACAACACCAAAAAGTAAAAGAAATGCAATCCCAATTGTTTCCATGTATACTAGTGTCTAAAATTTTCACTTTCCCTCTCTTCCATCACTTCTCATAGGGACCATCAAAATTTCTATCAGATCTGCAATAAAAATGATAGTCAATCTAAAAAGTAAAGAACTTTAAGATTGTACGAAGTTAACGTTATGTTACTATGCAAACACGATAATACATGACAACTAACAACTACAAAAAAATAACAAGTTAACTGATGTAAAAGCTCAAGCCAGGCGAAGATAGTTTTGATCAAGATGCAGAGAACTGTGAGGTACCACAACACGCATTCCACATGTATTCATCCTGATTGCTTTAGTGCATTTGTCAAAGCTGGATTAAAAAAAAAAACTGTTATGTGATTGGATCCTTTTAGGGATATCATTTTGGCTTCCAAAGTCTATACATCTTATACACCCACCATGCTGGACCCAACTTTTAAGAAGGCATTTGTAACTCTAAAAGATTCCAAAGAAATTTGCGTCCAAGGGAAGTAACACCTTAATGGTGTTCACTTTTTCTATTGGGGAGAAGGTTTCCATGTAGTCAATTCGTCAGGTCTGCGTCAAACCCTTCTCCACCAATCTGGCCTTATACCTCACCTAGTTGCCATATTCCCTGTGTTTGATGGTAAACACTCTCTTTCCTGTGTTTTGATGGTAAACACTCATTTGCACCCTACAAACTTCTTCCCTTCCACAGGTCTACCAATTCCGAGGTGACTTTTTTCACCTATGCTGTTATTCTTTTCTTCCATTGCCTTTCTCCACTTTGGATCCTTTTTGCCTCAGAAAACATTGAAGTATTGTAATAAAGAAAAGAGTTAGATATGTAGAATATTTAATCGGGCTTACTTTGGACCCTTTTTGACTTACCATATGTTATCCAGTTATAATCATGCTTACTTAACAACGAGTGCTGTATTACTTAAATGTGTGATTCATTATAGTAACTTAGTATTCTCTTACTGCATCCCGATGACCCTGTCAATGAGTCAAGTCAATCTACTGACCATTCCTGATGTAGAAACTACATCTATTAATAAGTTGGTATGCATAAACCTAATAGTCTTAGCATGTCCCATTTGAGAAAACACATTTCTTCATGTGCATCTCCTGATGTTGGTGTTCAAATTGTTTGAGCTCCTTGTCACTGGATTTCTTCCATTTCTTCTTGTTAGAGTTATTATTGTTATTTATTTTATGAGGGTACAATAGTAATTGTGAGTGTATTGCATATCAACATAAATACACATGAGATGCAATACCAGTCATTCTGCAATAATCGTCAACAAAAATAACAAAATATTGAAATTCTTTCGGACTTTTGACTTTAGACGGACCCCAAATATCAGAATGAACAAGTTCAAAAGACTGCAACTGATGACTCTCAACACGACGAGGACAAAAACTACGGTGATGCTTGCCTAACTGACAAGCCTCACATTCAAGAACGGAAATATGTCTCAAACTAGGAACAACTTGACACAACTTAGCCAAAGACGGATGACCCAGATGATAATGCCACTGCAACAGAGAAGTAGAAACAGAAGTGAAAGCCTTTCCAGGTAAATCCAAGTAATACAATCCGTCTCTTTCATATCCTAAACTAATCATCTTCTTCGTCTCGAGGTCCTGAAAAACACAAGAATTATGAGAAAATATTACAGAACATTAAATCGTTTTGGTTAACTGGCTCACAAATAGTAAATTAAAAAATAATTAGGCACATATAATGAATCAAATAATGACAATGATTAAGTCGGATGAATGACACATTTTTCAAGCACATGACGAGTAGACCCATCATTAAAGATAATATTATGTTTTATAGGACTACGATTATGAAAGAGAGTTTATACCAGACATATGAGAACTTTCTCCTGAGTCGATGACCCAAGAGGTGGATGGTGACTGGGTCGCCACAAAAGTATGATTATCTATATATTACATGGTTGCAGTAGGTTGAGATGTGATACTAGCAAGTGCATTCAACTTCTGGAGGATATGTTCAAATGGAGTTGTATTGGACGTTAAAGTCTGATTGAAACCAGAAGTATCATCTCTAGGAGCAGAAATGGTGACTTGGAACTGCATATTTTCATCATGCATTTGACGTGCATATACTGGTTTACCCCAGTTGTCCCAACAATAGTCTTCGATTGACCCATCATTCCATAATAGTTACACTTCCGTGGTTGGCCACAACCACCACGACCACCACCACAACCACCACCACGACCATTGTCTCTACCATCACGTCCACTACAACGACCAACAACACTAGTAACTAGAGCAGAAGAGTCATTACTCGACACCACAAAACTCTATCATAGAAATGAACGATTGAGACGAGAGAAAGTATTTATCACCGTAGGTAACTGTTCTTCAGTAAGAATCTGAGCCTTATAAGGTTCGAACGCAGGATCCAAGCCAACTAGGTAAGTAAAACATGAAACTCTTCCTTCTGTTACTGAGCTTTCTTAAAATTAGTAGTAACATGATGATATTATAACAGTTCTTCCCACAAACCCATCTTTAAAAGCCAGATAGATATTCATGCACAGGCTTCTCATTTTGTTTTGTATTAAACAATAAATCGTACAATTCATAGATAGGGCCACATTCCGTTTCTGCGAATATTATTCTTCCAGAGATGTCCAAATCTGTTTGGAGGATTCACACCACTAAACATTAAAAGCGATGTGCAGCTCCATACTATGCCACAACTACGATAGAACATATGCATCGACACTCATCCAATCCTTATACTCAGCAATTGTTTCAGGAGGAGGTTCTTCCGCAGGGCCGGCCCTGGCCCAGGGCAGCCAGGGCGACCGTCAGGGCCTCATGGGCCAGGAGGGCCCAATTTTTTGTTTTGTTTAAATATATAAATAATTTTGTACCGAAAATAGAACTAGTATTTACCATGAGCCTTTTTTTATCACAAATCAATTGTAGTGTAGTGGTTATTACATTAGACTTGTACATAAGAGGTTCATAGTTCAAATCTTGGTGGAGGCATATTTTTTTATTTTACTTTTGTTTTATTTTTTTTACATTATGTGTGGGGTCTCATTTTGAAAGTTCGTCCCGGGCTCCATGAGCTCAGGGCTGGTCCTGTTCTTCCGTCAAAATTTCAACTTCTTTGTCCTTAACAATATATTGATATACTTGGACTAGGCAAGGTAGTTCGCACCATTGAGTTTCACTGCTGTAATTGATTTTTCTAATTCATTATTATGAATAACTATAAAAGGAGGACCACCACTGTGACCACCACCCGCACTATTAATCTAGCCAAAAAATTCGGTCCCCACCATACTTACAGATACAACAAAGACGATATTTCTGAAACCCTAGATCTCACAACGAACCACAACTGACGACTAACAGCCAATGAAGATATGTAAAAAATTTAGATCTCAAAAACGAACCACGAACGACCACATACAACTAACGACAAATGTCGAATCATGAAAAGTAGACGAAAAAACAACCGATTATATTTGCAGTACTGCCCCTAACCCATGTCGAACTTACAGCCGAGTTTGATCGGCGAAGTCGTGGATGGAATTTGCAGTACCTTCAAAAGATACTCTGATACCAAGTAAAGTTTGGAGAGGAGAGAGAGAGAAAAGGAGGAGAAAAGAGAATATGAGAAAGGAGAGTGCAAGGACTTAAAGCCTAGGTTGTATCTCATATGTATTTATATTGATATGCAATACACCCACAATTACTATTGTACCCTTATAAGATAAATAACAATAATAACTCTTACACTTCTCAATGTATTGAGACTGTGTCAATAAATTTTTCACTATTTTAAGCAAAGTCGTAGCTAGACCAAGTATCACGAAATTTTAGGGGAAGCGAAAATAAATTAACGAAAAATTTAAGGGATACATTATGTAAGATTTATACATCCTCCCAAACTTTTAGCGGCATTATGTAAAATTATAAAAGAACAACATTTTTTTTCCAGGGGTATCCAAAAAAAATTTGAAGAGAGAATAATTAACTTGAAACTAAAGAGAGATTATAAAGAATTTAGATAAAAACGAATTGTAAAAACAATCATAATGTAGCTAGTAAGGATTGAACTCAAAACATCGTTGCTGTTAGTCCCATTAATTTACCAACTAGATCAACACTTAGTTATTAAATTTATACATGAAAAATATAGTACATAACATGATAAACGAAGACTATAAGGTAAATCTAGGGGGAGCAGCCGCTCTCCACTCTCTCTCTCTCTCTCTCACACACACACACACTCACACACACACATATATATATATATATATATATATATATATATATATATATATATATATATATATCCAAACTGAGCAAGTCTATCCATAGTCAGTAGCCATCCCATCAACAATCTATACATGCATAGTTGCATCTTGCAGGCCAATCTCTTGAAATAGATGAAATCAAAATACTCTAATCCAGCATGTGCCGTACGTATAAAATCATAACAGGATTTGAAATCAAACTCTCCAGTACCAGAGCCAGTTGAAGATGACTGCCAAACCCACATGTCTCCTTGTGCCTCGTGATCCACGGGAACCGTCCGAATAGTCGCGGCGAACTTGGTCGTGAGTGGGTATGATTTTGTCTGCCACTCTCCATGCTGCAATGTGCTATGTACCCGCATCCTTCTGCCCGCCTCCCGGAGCATGTGATCACCAACTCTCTCAAGTAAGCTCTTGTGGTCAATCTAGGGATCAAGCCACAAGTCCGTACTCCTCCCGTCCCGAAATACTCTATGTATGGCATTCTTCAGGGAAGCACGGTGTTGCAACAAATACTTAAAAGTAACATAGTCGTTATTATTGAACATGTAGTTCCACAAGTTTCTTCCCTGCAGATATCTATTGCGCATCCATAGAGATCCCCCTTGAACAAATTTTCATGCCAGTTTCATCTCTGCTACATCACGTAGCTTCTGCAGGGGTTGCAGCCCAACCCCTCCCTCCTCCTGTGGCCGACACAGCTGGTCCCAGACGATGACATGAAGTCCTCTCCAAATGAAGTTAGCACAAATACGCTCAATTTTTTGTATCGTAGCAGTAGGTAACATAATAGATTGCAGCCAAAATAAGACAAGTGCTAATGTGACGGAGCGTACAAGCTCAATCCGACCTCCAAATGAAAGACATTAGGCCTGCCAACCCTCCACCCGTCGTTGTGCGAACTCCACCAGGCTATGGCAATCCATATCTCTCGCATAATTGACTGACAGAGAACTCCCAAGTATTTGACATGCAACTCTTCTATTTCAACCCCCAATATCGCAGCCTGTTCCTCCTTGTGAGCACAATGAGAGCTGAAATTATACTTTGCTCTTGTCCATGTTCAGGTGAAGTCCAGACAATCTACCAAACTCTTCCATGATCTTGAGATAGCAGTTAGGCCCTCTGTCGAAGGCTGCAAGAAGACCAATAAGTCATCCGCATAGATGAGATGGGAGACGTGCGGAATAACTTTCTTGTACAAAGGTATGATCCGTTTCTGGTGCCCTGCTAGGTCTATTATGCATGTAAAGAACTCCATAACCAAAGTGAATAGGTACGGCGATAGCGGATCACCATGCCGGAGTCCCCGATTACTTTGGAAGAAACCATAAGGGTGACCACAGATGAGCATCGAGAACATAGGCGAAGTAATGCACTCGCGAACTCTGTCAACCCATAATGTGTCGAAGCTCATTGCCAGCATAAGGTGGCAAACAAAGTCTCGATTGACCGTTGTCACGCCCTAGTACTAAAATACGTAGGACTAGGAATACGTAACACGCCCAGCCGTATGTATACGAACTCCAATATATGGAAACCATATACACACGTATGCTGTACATGAATGTTCAATTCACCCGTGGTAATATACTGTCACAACAAGTCACACACAATCTATATCTCATCCACAACACAAATAATAAGTAGGAATAAAGAGCTGAATAATAACTGAATATCAAAGATGAGTATCAGGTCTGATAGTCAGATGGAAACAAATCCACTACAAAACGACTATACTGAAGTAGCAACAAGGATCTCTAAACAGCGGAAATAAAATCACAGATACTTCGAAGGTAAGACCTCCTCAGTCTGGTAAGTAGTGTCATACGCAGGTCCGTACTCCTGCGGATACTCCTGCTCGTCCATATATGGAAAGGGAACAGGTCCTCAGAGGGACGTAACAAGATACATAATAACATGCCAATAAGTACTGAAATATAAACATCAAATGGGTCGCCTAACCGTCTAAGTGAATGCAGTTTGAGAACAACTTTTCACCAAGTGGGCTATCTGGCCATATAGTGGGATTGGCATGATTCTCTCGGAGAATCAGGGGCCTACAAAGCATGTCGTCTTTTGAACGGCAGAGGCCGCTAAGTAGTATAGGGGTCATCACGATCGCGTATCTCCGGTGGAGCGTACGGGTTACATAAAAAGAAAGTGCAAAGGAGCCCAAATGTCTTATTTGTTGTTCTCACCATCCCATGCTCTAAGCATGCCACATCCATGACACGATAAACCTCTAAATAACTGCCAGGTCTACTAGCATACAAAGTTTCTATCAGCAGTCATCCCTAACGCACAGCCCATGCGTACAGGAGGCCAGACCTGTCACGCAGTCCGTGAACTATATGAGACTCACAACTCGTGTAACAACTGTGTCACGGCCAATGAACCTAATGATGCTCCATAGTAATGAGGTGGTCTCATAAAATAGGTCCAAAAATATAAATAAAACATGATACGACGACATCGTCGTTGCACCCGAGTTTCCTTGGACGCACAATTTATATAGCAATAAATGAACTAAATAAGCAGAAATAAATTATGCAAGCATCATGTGGAATGTAAATAATAGTACGATGGCAAGGTATACTTGCCGAGCAAGAGTTCTGTATAGTGTAAGCGTCCAATACGGTGTTAAGTTTGGTGGAAGAAGTAGGATTAGGGTTTTGGAGAGTTTGTAATATATATATAGAGATAAAGAGGCGGTGGGGTAATTTAGTGGTTTCAAAAACTACTGCTGCTGCTGTTTCTTCTTTCTTTGTTTGGTTTCGGTTGAGGAGAGTTTAGTAATAATAGATATAAGAGGCGGTAGAATGAGAGGGCTCACACGCGCGGAGAAGGGAAAGAAAAGTTGGTTTTTGCTACTGTTGTTGTTGATATTTTCTTCTCCTAACGGGTCCGGGTAGGGGTTAAAAGGGTAGTGGGTTTAGGATAGAGGGTTTGGGTTTCGGGTTGAGATCCAATAGGAATTTTTTTCTAATTAATTATATATATATATATAGAAAATTCTAAAAAAAAATATTGGTGCATACCATTAAGCTAGCAACTGTCCAAAGGGTCTCCTACATGGAATAAATTAGGAAAAATTTATAATGGCTCCATAAATCCCCTAGATGCACAAACACCTCAAATAAAATTAAATAAAAATCTATTCCCTCTATTTAGCTCATAACTACTAAATAAATAATTAATAAAAAGATTAATACGGTTTTCAGAATTAGGGGTTTTACATTCTACCCAACTTATAAAAATTTCGTCCTCGAAATTAAAACTAAGCCATGGTAGAAAGTCAAGAATGGTAGGAGATATAAATTAACAAAGTAAATTTATACCTTGGTCTGCGAATAGGTTCGAAAAACGTTGGCGCATGTCGTCCTCGCGCTCCCAAGTAGATTCTCCTGGCGCGCCATGCTTCCATGCCACGCGAACTAAGGGAATAGACT
Source organism: Iris macrosiphon (assembly GCA_036927795.1). Lineage (NCBI taxonomy): Eukaryota > Viridiplantae > Streptophyta > Magnoliopsida > Asparagales > Iridaceae > Iris > Iris macrosiphon. The sequence continues at coordinate 217,141 of JAYESA010000299.1, forward strand.
GGTTCCTCAATACTTTCTCTCGACGATCGAGAATTTCCACGGCTTGCTCTTGATAGGACAAGCTCGGCCCAATGGTTATCTCCGAATGGTCGAGAATATGACTGCTGTCTGCCACATATCGCCTGAGCTGCGACACATGGAATACGTCATGTACTCCCTCAAGTGAAGGTGGTAGCGCAAGTCGATATGCCACTTCTCCCACTCTCTCTAGCACGTCAAATGGTCCAATATACCTTGGACTCAACTTGTCGCGCCCTCCAAATCGAATGGTGCCTCTGGTAGGTGATATTCTTAAGAAGACACGATCGCCCTCTTTAAACTCCAAGGGACGACGATGAAGGTCTGCCCATTGTTTCTGCCTATCTTGCGCTGCTCGCAAGTGTCCTTGTATCTTCTTAACTGTCTCAACGGTGTTGACCACTAATTCTGGTCGCAGAATCTGACGTTCTCCCACGTCACTCCAACACACAGGAAACCTACACTTCCTTTCATACAATGCTTCAAACGGAGCCATCTGAATGCTCGCCTGATAGCTATTGTTGTAAGAAAACTCCACAAGGTGTAGGTGGTCCTCCCATGATCCTCCAAAGTTTAACATACAAGCCCTCAACATATCTTCCAATGTCTGAATAGTATGCTCTGACTGCCCATCTGTCTGCGGGTGATAAGATGTACTGAACTTCAGACGAGTTCTAAGACTCTTGCATACTCCTCCAAAAGTGCGATGTAAAGCGCGAATCCCTGTCTGATACAATGCTGACTGGTACGCCGTGCAATCTCACGATCTGCCTCATATATAAGTCAGCTAAAGCTTCTGTAGATTGTCCAACTCTAAAAGGCAAGAAATGGGCTGACTTGGTGAGTCGGTTCACTATTACCCAAACTGCATCTTTACCACTTGGACTCTTGGGAAAGTCCGTGACGAAGTCCATAGTGATATGATCCCACTTCCATTCTGGAATCGGGAGTGGTTGCAATAACCCTGCTGTTCTCTGGTGCTCTGCCTTTACTTGCTGACATATCAAACATTTAACTACAAAGCGAGCTATCTCTCTTTTCATTCCATGCCACCAAAAGTGTTGTCATAAATCACGATACATCTTGATGCCTCCAGGATAAATATAATATATCGAACTATGAGCTTCTGTCATCAGCTCCTGTCGAATCTCTCCATTGGGAACATATAGACGATCACCACATATTAATGTCCCGTCATTATGAATGCGTAGTCCTGTCTGCTCTCCGGTCTCTGTCCTTTCCTTTAATCTTCTGAATCTGGCGTCGGTAGGCAATGCTGCCTTGATTCTTCCTACTAGTGATGATTGTATTTGCAAGTTGGCTAGTGTCCCGTTTGCTCCGGGTAATATGACTTCAATGCCAAGACCTTGCAAGTCCTTCAATACTTCCTTCTGTGTTGTCAAGAAGTAGCTACTGGTTTCCGCCTTAACGCGTCTGCTACAACGTTAGCCTTGCCTGGGTGATAATGTAGCTCTATCTCGAAATCTTTCATTAATTCGAGCCATCGACGTTGCCTCATATTTAACTCCTTTTGCGTGAAGACATACTTGAGACTTTTGTAGTCTGTATAGATTTTCACTCGTTCTCCATATAAGTAATGTCTCCATAGCTTTAGAGCAAATACAACAGCTGCAAGTTCCAAGTCATGAGTTGGATAATTCTTCTCATGTACTCGTAATTGTCTAGATGCATATGCAATCACTTTGCCATGCTGTATTAATACGCATCCCAAACCTTTCCCTGATGCGTCACTGTAGATCACATAGCCTCCTGATCCTGATGGAATAGTCAATACTCGTGCTGAAGTCAGTCGCTTCTTCAATTCCTCGAAAGCGGTTTGACACTCGTTGGTCCATATGAACTCTTGATCTTTGCAAGTTAACCGAGTCATAGGTGTTGCTATCTTTGAGAAGTTTTCCACGAACCTTCGGTAATATCCCGCAAGTCCAAGGAAACTTCTCACCACCGCTGCTGATTTGGGAACAGGCTATGTCTCGACTGCCGAGATCTTTTCTGGATCAACAGAAATACTGTCTCCTGTAACAACATGTCCAAGAAATGAGACTCTGTCCAAGAAGAACTCACATTTACTGAGCTTTGCATATAATTGCTCTCTCCTCAAGGTCTCTAGAACAATCCGCAGGTGCTTCTCGTGCTCCTCGTGGCTCTTTGAATAGACAAGTATATCATCTATGAAGACGACCACGAACTGGTCCAAATGCTGATGGAAGACTCGATTCATTAAGTCCATAAAGATAGCTGGAGCATTGGTCAATCCAAATGGCATGACCAGAAACTCGTAGTGCCCATATCTTGTCCGGAATACGGTCTTCGGGATGTCCTCCTTCCGTACCTTCACCTGGTGATATCCCGATCTCAAATCTATCTTTGAGAACATCTTGGCTCCACTAGGTTGATCAAATAGGTCATCAATGCGTGGCAGTGGATATTTATTCTTCACTGTCACTGCATTTAAGGCTCTATAGTCAATGCACATACGCACTGACCCATCCTTCTTTGGTACAAACAACACTGGTGCTCCCCAGGGTGATGCACTTGGTCGGATGAAACCTTTCTCTTCTAGTTCTTTCAATTGTGTCTTCAGTTCATCCATCTCTTTCTTCGCCAGTCTATAAACATGTGATGCTATGGGTGCTGCTCCTGGTGTCAATTCAATCGAAAACTCTACGTCCCTGTCTGGGGGTAGGCCTGACAATTCTTCTGGAAAGACGTCTTGGAATTCTGAATTAATGGGATGATAGACAACATCGTCCATTGCGAACTGCATACCATCAAGGATTTCTGTGGATCCTCGTGCAGACTCAAGTTCAGGCTGGCCTGGTACTTTGAAAAGAATGCTTCCTCCAAAGCAATCGAAGAAAGCGTGGTACTTGCTCAGACAGTCCATTCCAAGCACAATATCAAAAGTTGGCATAGGAAGGACTAAGAGTCGGGCATTCATCTCTCTGCCACGTATTACTATAGGTCACGATCTACAAATTCTACTAACAGGTACAACTCCTCCTCCGGTAAGAATTCTAATACAACTAGGTAAAGATGTGGAGGCAATGTTGTGTTTGGCAATAAATCTAGATGATATGAATGAGTGGGTGGCTCTCGTATCAAACAATGTCACAGCAGGAAAAGTAAAAGCAAGAGTGATACCTGCTATGACATCAATCTCCTGATTCATGTCATCCACTTCCATTGCAAAGGTTTGTTCGTTCCTCTGTGGTTGTCCCTGTCTGGCCCTCGCGAATTGATCCTCCTGTGCAGGTAGCGGTGGTCCTCGCTGAAATCCCTCTGCTGCTGGAGGTCGAGGTGCTCCTGGTCTCATCATTTGCTGAGCTGGCTTCGGTGTTGGAAGCGCTAGCCTCTGTGCTGGCGGGGGAAGTGTCAATGCTTGTTGCATATGACAGTCTTTCATCATATGCTGTCCGGAACCACATCTCATACATTGTCCTAGGCGAGTTCGACAGTCCCTCATAATATGTCCGCGTTTTCCACAATAATGGCAGTGGGGCTTCTCTGGGATCTGGTACGGTCCTGCTCTGTGCTGGTACTGCTGTTGCTGAGCTAAAGGACGTCTGATAGGTCCTCCTTGTTGTGTTCTTGCTGGTCCTTGCTGCGTCCTCAGCTGACCTCCTTTTCCTCTGCTGATGGTTTCTTGCAATCTGGCTTCTGTCAGTAACTCGGCATAAGACTGTGAGCTTGTGTAATGTTGGAGCTCCTGAGTCAGTCCGCGATGAAATCTCTTAGCCTTAGCCAAGTCATCTGGTATCAGGGCAGCGCCATATTTACTGAGGCGACTAAACTCGGCATCATACTCGTCCACTGTTCTGTTCTCCTGCTCCAGGTGGAGAAATTGATCGTACAATGCATCTCTGACGGTGTCCGGGAAGTACTTCCTCTCAAAGCACTCCAAGAACTGCTCCCAAGTCTGGTATATACCCAACTGGTGCTCCATGGATTCCCACCAGTGATGAGCATTACCATCTAGAAGCGTCCTTACACCCGTCATCCATAGGTCTGTAGGTAGCTGCGATGCCTCTAATAACTTCCGAGTGTGAGTTATCCAGTTGGTAGTCTCCTCTGGGCTCTCAATGTCTTTGTACGGCCTTGGACCCATCTGTATAAAGTCCTTTACTGAACCCACTCTAGCTCGAGGTAATGGAACTAGTGATTGAGCTGGTACAGTAGTCGTTGCAGCCATCCTTTCAAGTGCTGCCAGAAATTCTTGCCTCTGCTCGGCTGCCTGCTGCCTCTGTTCCTGCATCATCATCTGAAAGAATTGGAACAGTTGTGTCTGGCCATCTTGCGGTGTTGGAAAAGCTGGAAGGTTTCCATTAGGTGGAACGGGAAGATCAGATGGAACTGGATTGTGATTCTGTCCATCTGGTCCCGGAAGTCTAGGAATTTTTGAGGTCCCTCCTTGAGTCTGACCATTGACTCCAGAAGTTGTGTCGCCATCGGCGACAGTACATCCATTCTGCATATCCATCTCTCTGCAAGTGATGTACGCAACGATTAGAATAAGTACATGAATCAAGCAGGATGCAAGTATTAAATAGAATGTAGAAGCATGAAATATGCTGGGGAATTGTCCGCGTATTTTACAGTCAAAACCCCCCAACATACATGAAGTCCCTCCTTGCGTAAAACATGACTTCAAGGTTGTTTACGTAAAACAGGTTGATAAGCTGTCCGCGTAAAACAGAGTTTCAAGGAAGTTTGGCGTAAAGTAGAGCTTCAGAACTGTCCGCGTAAAGCAGAGAAGCGTAAAGTAGGACTTCAGAGTTGTCCGCGTAAAGCAGAGAATCAAGGTAGTTTGGCGTAAAACAGAGATTCAAAACTGTCGGCGTAAAACATGGTTTCAGAGTTGCCTGCGTAAAAATTCAGCGCGTAAAAGATTTGCGCGTAAAAGATCTGCTGCGTAAAAGATTTCCTGCGTAAAGTCTGCGCGTAAAAGATTTCTTGCGTAAAGTCTGCGTAAAAATCTGCGCGTAAAGTCTGCGTAAAATCTGAAATACGTTGCAACCGTAAAGTTTGTACGAGGAACTCTTCGTATTCCTCGGATGAATTTGTCAACCAAATCAGTGAACCAATCATCTGACAAAAGTACTGCACGATGAACGAGAGGACGGCTGTGATGATGATTTTGCACAGAGATCCAGGTTGTCGTTTAGTGATATATTGGATACAAGTCGTTTTTACGCATTCAAAAGAAAAAAAATGGAGTCTTCTGAATACGCTGCACATTCTATATTGATAGAAACGAGTTTTTACGCTCAAGATAAGACAAAATCAGACGCTACGTCAAAAGTTGTTTCTTGCACAGGGCTCGAGGCATATCTCTGCATTTAATGCACGAGATTTGTTCTTGACTGGGAAAGCTAAGACTGTGACAAATACGCTCACATTACCATCCTTACATTTTACGTCAAATCAGGCTACTCTACGCTGGTTATCTATTATTCATGAATCATCAAGTTTACGCAGGGGCAGTTACCTACGTGGCTTGCATGCCATGATCTTTATAAAGGGATACGTGTCATACGCAAATTGAACGTGGGTAGCAGTTGTCATAACCGCAGCGTAAAGGAGGCAATCTTCTTCATAGTTTGGCCTTTACGCCAATAAGACAGTCATTTGGCTTTTACGCCAACAACAGTCATTTGGCTTTTACTCCAACAACAGTCATTTGGCTTTTACGCCAACAAGGGTAAAGGGTCTGGTCACAGGGTAAAGGGTTTTGGCGTAAAACTTTGTTTATCCAAATATATGATGGTTGAAAGGAAGAATGAGGTTTTAGTCAAGCGTGGATGAGATCCTTATACTCTATTCCTATACGCGGGCTTGTTCGGTACAGTTACTTAACCGAGACAATATATTCTTGACCTGCATGGGCCACCACCAAAAACATGTCACGTCCCTGTCCCAAAATACGTAGGACTAGGAATACGTAACACGCCCAGCCGTATGTATACGAACTCCAATATATGGAAACCATATACACACGTACGCTGTACATAAATGTTCAATCCACCCGTGGTAATATACTGTCACAACAAGTCACACACAATCTATATCTCATCCACAGCACAAATAATAAGTAGGAATAAAGAGCTGAATAATAACTGAATATCAAAGATGAGTATCAAGTCTGATAGTCGGATGGAAACAAATCCACTACAAAACGACTATACTGAAGTAGCAACAAGGATCTCTAAACAGCGGAAATAAAATCACAGATACTCTGAAGGTAAGACCTCCTCAGTCTGGTAAGTAGTGTCATACGCAGGTCCGTACTCCTGCGGATACTCCTGTTCGTCCATATCTGGAAAGGGACCAGGTCCTCAGAGGGATGTAACAAGATACATAATAACATGCCAATAAGTACTGAAATATAAACATCAAATGGGTCGCCTAACCGTCTAAGTGAATGCAGTTTGAGAACAACTTTCCACCAAGTGGGCTATCTGGCCATATAGTGGGATTGGCATGATTCTCTCGGAGAATCAGGGGTCTACAAAGCATGTCGTCTTTTGAACGGCAGAGGCCGCCAAGTAGTATAGGGGTCATCACGACCGTGTATCTCCGGTGGAGCGTACGGGTTACATAAAAGGAAAGTGCAAAGGAGCCCAAATGTCTTACTTGTTATTCTCCTCATCCCATGCTCTAAGCATGCCACATCCATGACACGATAAACCTCTAAATAACTGACAGGTTTACTAGCATACAAAGTTTCTATCAGCAGTCATCCCTGACGCACAGCCCATGCGTACAGGAGGCCAGACCTGTTATGCAGTCCGTGAACTATATGAGACTCACAACTCGTGTAACAACTGTGTCACGGCCAATGAACCTAATGATGCTCCATAGTAATGGGGTGGTCTCATAAAGTAGGTCCAAAAATATAAATAAAACATGATACGACGACATCGTCGTTGCACCCGAGTTTCCTTGGACGCACAATTTATATAGCAATAAATGAACTAAATAAGCAGAAATAAATTATGCAGGCATCATGTGGAATGTAAATAATAGTACGATGACAAGGTATACTTGCCGAGCAAGAGTTCTGTATAGTGCAAGCGTCCAATACGGTGTTAAGTTTGGTGTAAGAAGTGGGATTAGGGTTTTGGAGAGTTTGTAATATATATATAGAGATAAAGAGGCGGTGGGGTAATTTAGTGGTTTCAAAAACTACTGCTGCTGCTGTTTCTTATTTCTTTGTTTGGTTTCGGTTGAGGAGAGTTTAGTAAAGATAAATATAAGAGACGGTGGAATGGGAGGGCTCACACGCGCGGAGAAGGGAAAGAAAAGTTGGTTTTTGCAACTGCTGCTGTTGATATTTTCTTCTCCTAACGGGTCCGGGTAGGGGTTAAACGGGTAGCGGGTTTAGGATAGAGGGTTTGGGTTTCGGGTTGAGATCCAATAGGAATTTTTTTCTAATTATATATATATATATATATATATATATATATACATAGAAAATTCTAAAAAAATTATATTGTTGCATACCATTAAGCTAGCAACTGTCCAAAGGGTCTCCTACATGGAATAAATTAGGAAAAATTTATAATGGCTCCATAAATTCCCTAGATGCACAAACACCTCAAATAAAATTAAATAAAAATCTATTCCCTCTATTTAGCTCATAATTACTAAATAAATAATTAATAAAAAGATTAATACGGTTTTCAGAATTAGTACAACCGTATCATACGTCTTCTTCAGATCCAGTTTAATGCAAGCTTTCATCCTGCCAACTTTGTTGAACTTCCGCACCATCTCATGTGCCAGTAGGCTATGTTTCGCAATCGATCTACCCTTAATAAA
>JAYESA010000299.1:230000-260877 GCA_036927795.1 Iris macrosiphon
TAAAAGTTCAGCTGTAAAGATAAAATACCATCAACAGTAAGAAAATTTTCATTTTTCTAATAAAAAGTGCCTTCTTGAGAAGAACCACACTTGGGGACTGGTAAAACTGTCAGAGGGGAAGAGGGCAGTCGGATGCAAGTGGGTCTTTACTGTGAAGCAGAACCCAAATGGAAAAGTAGAGCGCTACAAGGCTCGACTGGTGGCAAAAGGATACAGTCAGACATACGGCATTGACTATGATGAGACCTTTGCACCAGTGGCGAAGATAAGCACCGTCAGGACCCTGATTTCTTTGGCAGCGAATGGTGGATGGAAGCTACACCAACTGGATGTGAAGAATGCGTTTCTTCACGGGGATTTAGTGGAGGAAGTGTACATGGAGATACCACCATGATTCTGTACCGATAAGACAGTGGGCAAGGTCTGCAGGTTGAAGAAGTCCCTATGGACTGAAGCAATCTTCTCGAGCGTGGTTTGACAGATTTAGGAGGGCGATGATAGGGATGGGATATCAGCAGATCAATGCTGATCATACTGTGTTCTTCCGTCAGAGTGGAGGCCACATCACCATGCTTGTGGTGTATGTGGACAATATGATTATCACAGGAGATGATGAGCAGGAGATTGTCCGACTCAAAGGGAAGCTGGGCAATGAGTTCGAGGTGAAGGACCTTTGGCCTTCTTCGGTACTTTCTTGGGATTGAGATTGCTCGAGAATGAGAGGGGATTGTTCTTTCTCAGAGGAAGTATGCGTTGGACCTTCTCACAGAAACATGGATATTGGGATGCAGACCTGCAGCGACGCCGATCAACTAGGGATTCAAGCTGTGTGCTTAGGCTGGAGAACCAGTTGAGAAGAAGAAGTTTGTGAGCATGGATGCTCACTTCAGAGAGTTTGAGCCATACTACCGTCAGGAGGGAATTTTACCATGAGCAACTCACCTGATACTGAGTGTATGAGGCGAGAGAGGGAGATTGGTGAGAGTGTAGTGACCGATTTAGGAGTATGGCATGAAGGAACGTTTGAGGAGGAGTAGGAGAGTGAAGAGGAACAGGGAGAGGCGATGAGAGGTGTTAGGTCCACGGCTCAGGGGGAGTTACTTACCTACAACGGGAAAGGGAAGCAAACTGCATGACCAGTACCTATAGTGCCAGTGCTAAGTCTTCGTCCCGTCTCCTTCTCCTGGAAGATCACCTTAGGAATATCAAAAGAGACAATGCATTTTAGTTGGAGGATTATAGAACTAATGGACAAAAGACTGACTGGAAAAGAAGGAGCAAGTAAAACATTGGATAATCTTACTGAACCTATACAATTGACAGTACCCTTACCGACCACTGGCTGGAAAGTACCATCGGCTGTTTGAATGATGTCTGTAGATGCTAGGTGAGTGTAGGAAGAGAACTCACTAACATTCCCTGTCACGTGTCGAGACGCACCCGACTCGACAATCTAGTCCGACGATCTAAGGGAAGACAAAGATGCAAGGGCGAGTGAGTCATCACTACCTTCCGATGGATGGGTATACATGGCAGCTGCCTCTAGCGAAGACTGAGGTGGACGCCTCCTCAGCCTCACTCCTCCTGTCTCCATCGCTTGACGCTCTCTGCTTTCTCCTGAGTACTTCCAGCATGCCAGTAGTGCCTGATCCTCCTCAGTATAGGCAGCATTAACTCCCTCCTCGCCTTCTGCTATCAGCAGGTTCGCTCGATAACCTCATCGACCACCCCGTCGACCCCCACGACCACGATCATGTCCTCCAAACTATCCACGTCCGTCACCTGAATCTTCCTCCTTGAGTGGTTTGGTGCAAGCATACCTCAGATGGTCCACCTCTCCGCAGTTGTAACACTGTCGGGGGTCTCCCTTAGGTCCTGTGCCGCCTGAATTGGCAACTGTCAGTGCTGTCTTTACTTCAGGAGGACCACCTGTCCCTGCCTGTAGCTTGATACTAGTTTTCTCCTGGATCATGGCCGAGATAGCCTCCTCAAGTGTAGGAATATTCGGTTAGAAGTAGTGCTGTCCTCTGAGCAAACACTGCGGCCAGTCCCTTAAGAAACTTCATCGTCCTCTTCTGTAGACATACCTGTCTCTACTTACACTTCGGGTCCTCGCAGCTCGTCCGATCTGAGAAGTGATCATAATCCAACCACAGACGCTCCAACTCCGTGGCATACTCCTGTACCGTCTTCTCTCCTTGTACGGTGTCGTCGATCTCCCCCTTGATCTGAAAAATCCTCAAGTTATTCCCAACACTATCGTAGGTTATCCTCAACTTCTCCCACACGTCTTTCACCATCTCAAGGCCATCCACTGTGGCGGCGATCGACTGGACTAAAGAATTGAGGAGCCAAATGTATACCACCATATGAGTGGACTTTCACTCGTCGCGTCATGCCGAGCCCTCATCCGGCCCTGTCTTCTCTCCTGACAAGAAACCCTCCAGGTTTTTCCCTGTGAGGGTTCTCCTCACCCGTCATGACAAACTCAGGTATGTGGCTGGTCCATCAAGCTTCATATCGATGGATGGAAGTTCCAACTTCGCCAATGTTCATGTCGCGCTCTCACTAGCCGACAATTTCATCAGCTTCATCAACGTTGCGACCTTCGCATAGTCCAACTTCTTGATGATCTCTTCCATCGATTATCCTCTTCTCCTATCACCTCACACCCATCCCACGATTCACGTTCGCCCTCTCCTAGACCCGATCATGTCTCTCCCCCATCAGATCTAGGCCTTCGATGTCAACGTCTGGAACGACCCGAGGGAGACGCCAGGAACCGCGGCAGAAGGCTCTGCGGGAGACGCGGCTTCGCGGTGGTGGTGGCGGGCGGGCGGCGGTGGTATTGGCGGGCGAGCGGTGAGGCAACGGTGGTGGCGGGCGGATCGACAGCGGTGGTGGCGGACGGTGTGGCAACGGTGGCAGTGGTGGCGGTTAGGGTTTGGGAGGTGGTGGCTAGGGTTTGGGCTCTGAGACGCGGCTTCGCGGTGGTGGTGGCGGGCGGGCGGCGGTGGTATTGGCGGGCGAGCGGTGAGGCAACGGTGGTGGCGGGCGGATCGACAGCGGTGGTGGCGGACGGTGTGGCAACGGTGGCAGTGGTGGCGGTTAGGGTTTGGGAGGTGGTGGCTAGGGTTTGGGCTCTGATACCATGGAGAATATTTTGGAGTAATTGTTATAATTTTTATTGATAAATCTCTTGGCTATTTATAGCCTTACAATCCTTCATCTTACATTAATACCCCAATAAAACCCCATGTAGAATATTCTAATATCCCAACAAATATACCAAGAATATTCTAATATACCAACAAATATACCAAGAATATTATAATATAGCAACAAAAAGCATGAAGGCTTCAAGTTGTGACTATTGGGTGATTGATTATAGTGTTCTCTAGGGATGAAAAGTACTGCTTAGGGTTTTTCTCAAACTTATGATAGTAGTCATGGCCTAGGTATTGCCATGAAAGTCGTGGCAGTTTTTAAGAAAATCCTTTACTCCACCCCTCTTTGGCATTTATACACAGCCTTGTCATATTTAAAATTGGTTTTTTGCCTTTATCCATTGTGCAGATAAATGTTGCCAATATTGCCTCATTTGATAAGCTTCTTTATGTGGACAATAATTCATGGAAAACATATTATTTTGCAGCAATATAATGGTTTTATTTGTATCTGATAACCTTTAAATGGATTCTTTTGTGGAATACATAGTGGTTGGTCATGTCTGTCTGTGTACTCAACTGATAACTGTCAGCTTTCTGAGGAATAAAAGTTGAGCTGTAAAGATAAACTACCATCAACAGTAAGAAAATTTTCATTTTTCTAATAAAAAGTGCCTTTTAATTTGGTGTCGTAATGTGTGGATGGTTACTTCTACCAGTTAAGGTGGTATACTGGTATGAATAGCTATATGACCATGCAACACTTTTAAAGGGGTATGATATCAAGCTCCTTCATCTTATCGTTACTTTTGCAGGTTGATAAATCCAGTTGTTGTTGCACCGACGGTCACTGCAGTAGGTTTGGCTTTTTTCAGCTATGGTTTTCCTCAAGCTGGCACTTGTATAGGAATCAGCATTCCCTTGATTATTTTGGTTGTCATTTTCACTCTGGTAAATCTCATCAAGGCATTTGCAATCAACATTTACTTGTAGACAATATTTTTTTCCCTCCCAATGTGCTTGTTACATCGAGTGCTTATGCTACCTTGTAAATTTGCTTTTTGTCTTATAATGCATATCATTACCTATAAAAGTGACATTCCAACATTTTCCTTAATTGCAGTACCTGCGAAGAATTTCTATTTTTGGGCATCGAGTATTCCTAGTCTATGCGGTAAGCTTGACATTTGTTCTAAAGTTACAATTGTCAGCTCCATCATCTTATAATTGTTCCATATAACACTTTGGATTAACTCGCTTCATAAGCAAACAAGTTTTACCGTGTGTTTAGTTAATGAGCAGTCTTTCCTGTTGTCGTATTCACAGACTTAAAACACTCTCATTAGGTTATTGTATATGGTATTACCATACAGTACTAAAACGACTGATTGTCACCTTTTCTGTTCTTATTATTGACAGGTTCCCCTTAGTGTTGTAATTGTTTGGGCGTATTCATTCTTTTTGACGGCAGGTGGGGCTTACAATTATAAAGGCTGCAGCTCCAATATACCCAGTTCAAACATTTTATTAGATGCATGCAGAAAGCATGCACTCTCTATGCAGCATTGCCGTACAGATGTTTCTAATGCATGGAAATCCTCTTCATGGGTTAGAGTTCCATATCCATTTCAGTGGGGTTCCCCCACTTTCCATTTCAAGACATCCATCATAATGATTATGGTATCAGTGGTTGCTTCAGTTGATTCTGTGAGTAGCATCTCACATCTATTTTAGTGTATCCTCATTCAGAAGTATGCCTGATCTAATCTATACATCCGCAGAACCTTTTCTGCATAAAAGCTTCGCATCTTTCATTGTAATAGAAAGGTTATATTTAGTAATGTATAGAGAGAAGATTATGAACTTTAGTTTCTATTCTTTACTTCGTGTTGATAACTTGATATTTTCTGTGAAATCATATTGTATTTAAGCATGCTCTTTGCTGATGTACCTGCAACATCCCTTCTTCATCCTGGCTTAGAAGTCTATTATGCATTACTATTCAGTATCTGCAACATAGTATGTCCTCGAGATTTATGTTTCAGTTCCCATCTGGTGCTTTTCAAATTGTTTACAATTTAGTTCTTAAGCAGAACCACTCGCAGTTATCTTATCTTCAATGTACATGATTCCAGTGTCTTGTCTACTTCTACAAAGGCTCGTTAATGAGCTGGGAGCAAGTTTCGGTGTTTAATATTTAATTGATCTGAACCATCCTATACATATAACTTTGAATGTTATGCACTCTTTTTAGAACTTTAGGTCTTTTCTTAGGCAATGTAAATTTGAAAAAGCCTGACTGGAAACATACAATGGCTTTTCTGAGGCAGCATAGCTGATCACACTATCTTATATCATTTAATAACATGCTCCGAGTGCCAAACAATTTCTGAGAGTTAAGATCGCTGCTATCCGATAAAGGTAATATTATTTCCTTTCTTCTAAAGTGTGTACGTAGTCCCTTGAAATAGTTTTTTCTCGTTATTAGGATTCACAAAAACTAGAAAAGTTAAAACAAGAACTAGGAAAGTTAAATTCAGTACATCACACTCAGAGAAATGGTTATTTGTTTAGAGCAGTTGTGTAGGGAATGGGAATTTCAGAAAATGGAACCTTATTTGTGCCTAGATCTCCTTCAAGAACCATTTCTGTCAAGAGCTATATTTGTTGCATGACTAATTTGCGATACCTTCTTTCCAGTTTTGGTTTTCCTTCTTGGAGATGATGCTTCTTTTTGATAATAGTGAGAAGAAGCCCTAATCTTCTGTGCCTCCTTTCTTTGTCACCTCTTCATCTTCTCTATTTCATCTATTCTCCTCCATAATCTGATGACAACTGGAAATTCAGATACCAGTAACGAATTTCAATTTGGGGTCAAATAGAAAGTAACATTTGATAATAATCTTATCGGTGCTCTAGCTAGGCCTTACATTATTTGCTCTATCACATGAAAGGTCCCCTCTTTTTGCTCACTTTTAAAGTCATTTACTTGTTCTAGCTTGTAAGTACGTGTGTGTGATGAAATAAAGTGAATTGCATTCTTTATTGGTATATACATCATTCCTTTCAATAGAACACGGCATCAGTAATTATACTGAATTTAGGATCTTATATTTGGGTCTAATTTATGCAAATTTATTGCTCAACCAGGTTGGATCATATCATGCTACATCCCTACTTGTCAATTTGAGGCCCCCAACTCCGGGGATTGTCAGTAGGGGAATAGGCTTGGAAGGATTTTCGAGCATACTGGCTGGACTTTGGGGCACAGGCACTGGATCAACGACCTTGACTGAGAATGTGCATACCATTGACGTGACAAAGATGGCAAGCAGGAAGGCGGTCGCGTTTGGAGCGGCACTGTTGATATTGTTCTCTTTTGTAGGTAAGGAAGAGCATTAGTTCTTCTACAAAGTGGTCGCTTGCTGGCATTTTACTATCAGACATTTGTCCTTGGCACTGAAATACTCTGATATATAGCTTTTAGTCTATATATAAAAAGTGAACCATGCACTACTCTGTTGCATCTTAATATGTATTTTCGTCATGCTTCCATGTTGTAATCTCATAGTGGTTCCATGACAGGAAAAATCGGTGCTCTTCTTGCTTCAATTCCTCTTGCATTGGCTGCTTCTGTTCTGTGCTTTACATGGGCTCTAATTGTGGCACTTGGTCTATCAACTTTGCAATACACCCAAAATGCAAACTCAAGGAACATAATCATAGTTGGATTTACTCTATTCATCTCCCTATCAATCCCTGCATATTTTCAACAGTACCAGCCGAATTCCAGCCTCATTCTGCCGAGCTATCTTGTACCATATGCAGCAGGATCAGCTGGACCAGTTGACGTCAGCAGTAAAGGGGTAATGTTTAAAAATAATTTGTAGATGAACATATACTCTTACATTTAAGTAAAACGTAGTTTCTTATGAACACAAGTCTTATGGTTATATCTTATATCATGGACTTGCACTCTATTATGCAAATGCTAGAATGAACTTTATGCACCTGCCTATATATTTGTGTTATATAAACCCCCCCCCCCCCCCCCCCCCCCCACAAGTTAAACGAAACCTCCTCAATGTTAAATATCGGAAAGTTCGGTACATGCCTATTTCTGCAACTCTTATCATCTTTTAATAGGATGTCTACCCTATGATCCATGTGGAGGACCAAAACACCCTTACATTTTAGTGGCAATAAGAATCTAATGAAAATTTATAAAGAAGTTTTACAAATTATCAACAGAAAAAAGAAAAAAAATGTTGGAAAATAATGTTAGATACTTACAATTATGCAATAAAGCTGGACCAGTTGACGTCGGCAGTAAAAAGGGTAATGTTTAAAAATAATTTGTAGCTGAACATATACTCTTACATTTAAGTAAAACATAGTTTCTTATGAACACAAATTTTATGGTTATATCTTATACCATGGACTTGCACTATATTATTAAGAATACCCATGCAAATGCTAAAATGAACTTTATGTACCTGACTATATATTTATGCTATATATACGACAGAAGGAATGTACATATTTCCCCCCAGTTGACAAAACCTCCTCAATGTTAAATATCTGAAAGTTCGGTACATGCCTATTTCTGCAACTCTTATCATCTTTTAATAGGATGTCTACCCTATGATCCATATGTGGAGGACCAAAACACCCTTACATTTTAGTGGCAGCAAGAATCTAATGAAAATTTACAAATTATCAACGGAAAAAAGAAAAGAAAAATTGTTGGAAAAACAATGTTAGATACTTACAATTATGCAAACATGCAAGTTTCAGTATTCATGTCATTATTTTGCAATATCGACTATTTTTGTGCAAGTTTTGTAATGTTTCCATTATGTTTCCAGCTCAATTATGCTTTAAATTCTCTTCTTTCACTCAACATGGTGGTTGCTCTCCTTGTGGCATTTGTGCTCGACAACACAGTTCCTGGTAGCAGACAAGAAAGAGGGGTTTATATTTGGTCAGATTCTAGTAATGTTGATACAGATCCGGCTTCGCTACAGATGTATTTGTTACCCAAAAGAATTGGGCGGTCTTTCAGGTGGGCTAAATGGGTCGGTTCATGACCAAAAGTTGATATGCCCTACTCACCAATCGAGTGTAATTCAATTATCTGGGCCTAGTACCATTTATTCTTACATATTGTTGCAATGAGTATAGGCATAGATTTTCTTTTATTTCTTGTTTCCAATTTTTTCATCACGATTAAGCATATTGTCACTCATGCCTTGTGGGAGAAGAGGCTGGATTTCTTGTTTCATAGGCTCGATGTCGCCTAATGATGTCAAGTCTTGTCGATTTCCCAGTTGAAAGCTGATGTAAAGATTGATCTTGATCTTAACATAATACAAGGCTGGCACAAGCAGAATCATGCGATGATTTATGTGTGTAGTTATGGGATTATCAATAGGACAAATCGTTCAGGAAATCTCAAAATGTGGATTCCACATTGTTTCTTATTCCTTGTGATACGAGTTCAAAAGGCTAAAGGCTAGAAGATATGTTCTCCATTATGCTCTTACCAATTTATTGTATACAAGAAGGAGATGCAATGTTATGAATATATTTGGCTTTGTATATTACATACTTGTCTAGTTGTTAATGCTTATTGAGCTCCATTTTATTTGGCATCAAATTGTACTATTTAAGGCATTCAATCTATCTGAGATGGCTGTTTGGTTGCTTGAAAGTTTAAGATAGTATGAAAGTGATTTTTTGTCTGGTCGTATGTTTTTGAGTTTCGTGTTAGTTCTTGTCTGCTAAAAGTGAGTTTCAATGTTTGGATAAGTGATATTTTGTAACTCGGAAGTGATTATATTGGATGGCTGCAAATGAATAAACGCCTAGGGCTTCCATCTATATAGGGGTAAAAGAGTCCATCCATGTAAATTGTAAAGAGTATAAATTACCTCCTTGTGAGATGAATAAAATTAATTCATTCTCTCCAATCAATTTGGTATCAGAGCTAAATCCTAACCCCAAAAAACGCCCTCCCTTCTACAGTAGCAGCAACAGCCAAGTCAGCTGCCGCCGCCATCTTTTTCCCTAAAAAGGACCGTATAGGCGGAGGTGAGGACGGAAAAAGCGGGGGCGAAACCAAAGCTAGAAGTGCTTTATCCGGGCTGGTTGAACCAGTTTGCTCGAAAGAAGCTGTCACTACCCAATTCTAGACAATAGGGTATTTTTTTATTTTTATTTGATAAATGGTGTATTTTATTTACTTAATTATATTTATATTTAAATAGTGCTTGTATTATTTTTTTAATGATTGTTTTAGGGATTTGGCTAGCATGGGCCCATGTCAGACCCTAGTGGACCCATGTCCGACCCAGCCCACACCCTTGTGAGGATTATTTTGGGGCTTAGAAATATTTATTATATTTTTAGTGGGTTAGTGGGAGAGATTTGGAGTTAGTTTGAGTGTTTTTGGAACCCGAAACCCGAAACCAAGTCAAGTAGGGGCGTTTTGGGAATTTGGAAACTTGTGTAACCTCTTTAACTACATGGCCGGCCCCTACCTACCCCCATTTCCGTGGAACACAGCAGCAGTCCCCCCCCCCTTTGGTTCTTCTTCTTCTTCTTCTTCTTCTTCTTCTTCTCCACTTCTTCTTTCTTCTTCCTTCTTCTTCAAGGTGAGTTCCCCTTCCATTTTTCTTCCTTCTTCTTCCATTCCTTCTCCTTATGCTAACCCTAACCTTGCTTTTTCCCTAACCTAGGTGTGAGGAGCCTAGATTTAGTGTGGAGGCTAGAATTGGAGGCTTGGAGCTTGAGGGAGGTGATTCCTAGTAGATCGGAGACTTTGGTCTTGGGATTTCAACTCCCAAGAGGTAAAACCCTAACTTTTCCCTTGCTAATTATTTTTATATAGTGTAATTAGTGTTGTAGAACCTTCCTAGACCCTAAGCCTACCCGTGGGAGGAAGTTGGAACTAGTTTGGTTGAGTTTAGAGACTTTGACATTAGGTTTTGTGTCGAATTCGGGTGGAATCCGAATTTGGCCCAATTTTGGATGATGCCCTAGGTTAAACGGACCTAGGTAGACGTTGTCGGGTGTCTTGAGGGTGAGTGCGTGTCTCCGTTCGGACACGAGAAGTCGTGTCGCGGAGAAACGGGCGTTTCGGGCGAATTTGGGGCTTTTCGTCGTCGCCGATTCTAAGTGCGTGCGCGTTTCCGCCACGGGCCTAGAATCGACGCGGGAGCACTTTTTCTAGGATCTAGGCATCGTGTAGAGCGCGTGGGTAAATTTTGGGCCGATTCCGAGTTCGTTTGGTGTGCGTTTCAGGAGGTTTTCCGAACCGCGCACCACGTGTTCGTCGAAATGACCGAACGGCCATTTCGACTTGGTTTCCTCGTTTCGGGCTTGTGCACGCGTTGGGTTAGTATCGGGGAGTGTGTGCTAGAGTTTTCGAGTTATATTTTATATATTTTAGGGTATTGGTGAGTGGCGGGGTCGTTGGGCGTGAGTGGGGCGTGTTGTTTGTGTGTTGTGTGCATTGTGTGGTGGTTGGGTATATGTGTCTATATCTATATCTATATGTATATATTTATATGTATGTGTGTTTATGTATATATATTTATATATATATGTGTGTATTTATATCTATGTGCTTGTGTATGTATATGTCTATGTGTATATATATATGTATATGTATAAGTGTGCTTGTGTGTGTATATGTATATATATATATAGGTGTATGGATATATATATATATATTTGATATAAGTGTGTGTATATATATATATATCTAGTAGTATATATCTATAGATATATGTATGTATATATATATATATATATATATATATATCATCCTATATATATATATATATATATATATATATATATATATATATATATATATATATATATATATATATATATATATATATATATATATGTATAGGAGTGTGTGTGTGTGTTTGTGAGTAGGAGGGAGGGGGCAGATGGACTGCAACAGCAGCAGCAGCACAGCAGCAGCAGGTAGAGCAGCAGCATTAGCAGCATAAGGAGCAGCAGCAGCAGCAAGCTCCAGCATTCGCAGCGAGGATTGGCGTAGCTAGTGAGGGAGAGAGAGAGTGTTATATATAGATATATATATCCATAGTTAGATAGATGTATATATTGTTAGATAGATAGATAACTAGGTAGATTAGATAGTTAGATAAATAGATAGTATGATAGATAGTTACATAGATAGATATATAGTTACCTAGATAAATAGGTAGATAGTTAGATTTATAGATACTAGATAGGTAGATAGCTAGATAGCTAGATACTTAGATATATATCTATCTAAGATATAGATATCTATATACCTATAGTAATATATATATGTGTATAGGTAAGGTATAGGGGGTATATGTATATGTGTGTGGATATCTATATATATATGTATATAGATACTTAGATATATAAAAATATGATAGATATATATATTTCCTAGCCTAGATTAATAACTAGGTGTATAATTATTAGTTAGATAGCTAGTTAGAGGGGTTTGAGAGCGGTATCTCAATACCTTGAGATACCGAGGTATCTCAATACCTTGAGATATCCAAGGTATTGAGTTTCGAGCGGGGTATTTGAGCAATAGCCTAGGATATATTTTGGAATGATTTTTATATGTTTATGTATATATATTTACGCGTGCTAGCATAGGTTCTAGCGGGTTTAGGCGGGATGCGTGGCCTAGGGCGAGGTATCGGATACCGAGAGTATCACGGTATCTCGATTAGGCGAGTTTGAGAGTTTAGTAGCTTAATGAGCTCGGTTTGATCTAGAATTTCAGGGGCACCCTAGTTTGACCTAGCTTTAACCATAATTGTCCTCGTTGACCGTACAAGTCAACGTTTGACCTAGTTTTGACCTAGAGTTGACTTTTTGGACCCTTGGTTGACTTTTTGACCCGAATTTTACCGGTTTGACCCGTTCGACCTAGAATAGCCCTAGAAGCCTGTTTTTAATTATTTTATATCAGTTTAAATGCTTAGAACCCTGTTTAATTCTGCTTTTCGCATTAGGTCCTTGCGACACCGGTCCGGATCTCGATCCTCATCAGTTGCTCAGGACATCAGGCGAGTACCTACCTCTGATAGTTTCCATTTCATGATAGCGTTTATATCACCTGTTCTAGAACTGTGATACTTGATTCTGACACATTGTTACACGAGCTGGTACTAGTGGATCCCGTCATGAGATGCTATCCCCCTTACCGTGTAGCGCCCCGTTCTCCCGGTGCGGAGATCGCGGCTAAGAAATACAAGACGGTATCGTTCGATCGGGATAGATTGAATTAAGAACTCGTCCTCGTTATGGATTTGTTTCTTCGGAATCGATTCCCATATTCAGTGGACCGTGCCCCAAGGATCGGCTTAGCGGCAGAGTCAGGAGGGACCTCTCCGCTGCTATCTTTTATTGCCTCGGTTTTCGATGTCGCTTGTTGCTTTCGTGCTTTGAGTTGGTTTTGGGATTTGCTTGTTTTCCTTGAACGATTTCGATGGTTTTCATTGTTTTCGTTCATTGAACTGCACTTCAATTCCGAGATTGGAAAGAGAGGAAGGATATTGATCGAGCTGTTCGTGTTGCAGGTGAACGAGCAGTAGGCGGCTTGCGAGCGGAGTCGTGAAGCGCCTCTTTCCTTCTCCCTTTCAGACATCGGAGTGAGTGGCTACCAACCCGATTAGCTAGCCCTGCTTCCAAGCTTCACATCTATAAAAATCTGCACTCTTCTTTGCCCCGATCAAACGATACCAAGTAATAATAAAAGAAACCAAGATAAAAGAAAATAGACTTGGTTATTATGCTTGTCAACCAACTGTGAACTGTTATCATACTGTATGCTAGTTCGTTTATAACTGTTCTATGAATCGTGCTAAGTATAGAACACCTTGTATGCATTAAACTGTTCAATGAGGCTATGTTAAATGAATCATGCAATACCGACTGTCCTGTACTACTGTTTGCCTCAACTGCATGAACTGTTAACTTAGTAAACGTACTGTTCGATCACGGACAACTTGTGCACAAGGTAACTGGTTTCTGCGGACGGTCGCTGGGGCACTGGCACCGATCCGGTCCGGACGGAACCCTACTGTATAGTCAACTGTACTGGACGGAATGGCTTGTAGCACCCACTGTACTTTCGTTGCAAACCATTCTCGTCTATGACTAGTGTCCTTTATGGCAACGCCAGTGATCTATTGTATATTTAAACCTGTTGCATACTAACTTATGTCTTCGTGGTAGGGAAGGCAAGGTAAGTATTGTGCAGGTAATTCAGACGGTCAGGTAAAATCCACCGAACGGTGGTACGTTCATTTCAGTAAATTCTATATGCTGCTTACTTGTAAATAAACTAAGGCAAGATAGAAACCCACAAATATGCATGCTTCATTAAAACAACGTGTTGATTGGTATAGTCAGGCTAGCTCGCCTTCACCAGCATGTTTCGATATGCTGACCCTCGTTGAAACAGGTTCTCCGCACCAAGGCGAACCGAGCGAGGAGCCGAAGTCGTCTTCCCGATCCAGTCCAGCTGTTGGCGCATCTTCACCGCGCCCTCGAAGCATTTTGAAGTCAGGAGCTTGCAACTCTTCATACACAAATGCAGCTCCGTGGCAAAGCTATCCTCCAGCCTGGAGGTCCTTATCATTTTGAGTTTATAAAGGGATGTAATGTACATGACTGTTATCTCATTTTGAGTCAACACTTTTGTAAGCCGTTCGGCATATTAGCTGACTCGTTCAGGAGTTTGTAATAGATGTTCATTATCAATAAAGAGAAATTTTCCATGTTTTAAATCTGTGTTTCAATTTATCTGCTTACTCTGAATATGTGCTTGCTATGCAAATCATTAAAGCCTTCTGCGGGCGCAACCCCAGGCCCGCACGGCGGTCACGACTCGGGGGACGCCTCGGGGCGTGACATACCGTGTTCAGCGGGTACTCTATCACGTGTATTTCATCATGTGCTTCGGGTATTGATTCTCATGTGCTATCATGTGCTTCTTGTGCTCTCGCCTTCATGTGCGCGAGCTATTATCATGTACGTAGCGTGTTGTGGTTGGATCCAATGGTATTAGTGGGGGAGGGGAGTAGGAGTTGGTTATGTGATCAAAGCCAAACAGTATTCATGTGTATGTCGGTTATGCAACTCACGCATAACGGAGTTATCGTAGTGTTTTTCATGTGCAACCTAAGCCGATCACATAACGAACTTGTGCTCAAGGCACTTAGCTAGTATTCATGTTTTCTCACCTGCAGTTACTTTTTCACTACTTGTATTGTTCTCCAGTTTACTTGCAGCTACTTATTGTGCTCCAGCATATATTTATTTCCTGTGCATCTTGTATACTTTTCTATTGCTCGTCATATACACCTTACCATGCATTTAGAGTTGCTTTCAGAGTTATGTACTTCGCTCCAGTCCTGACTGGGCATATTTTTTCTAGAGGATCCTGAGGACTATTGCCCGACGTTCTACGGGCCGGGTGTTGACGACTGTTGTGACCCCGTGATCGAGGAGGAGTGCGCCGAGGAGACGCCTATAGCACCCTAGTTAGCTAGGTGGGTTTCCTGGGTTGTTCCCAGTAGTTTATTTTGGATGATTGTACTTATTCTTTTGATGTTGTGAGATGCTGTAGCTATTATAGACTTGGACTGTATATTTTGGATATTGTCTTGCTCTCTTTGGTTCTGTTTCTTTGTTTATATCATATCGTGCTTTATTTCTTCCCCTAGTTTCTGTGATTGAGAGATTTTATATATATTGCGTGGTTGCCCTCCTTTTGGAGAGGTCATGGCCGATTTTTTCTGTGAGATATTTAGATAGTTGGTTGACCTAGAACGGACCTTTACAGTGTTCTACCGCCGATTCTGCGGCGTAGGCTGGACGTACCCACGGCTCACGCCCGATTTTTGGGTGCGGGTCATGACAGAAGCACCAATAGCATAATCCAATTGCTATCATGGTTGGAGCATAGATAGCAAAGGTATGGGTAGAGGGTTCAGATTCGCTACGCGCGTAAGAGTGTTATCCCAAGCGTAATCACTGCAGATGACAATCATATGTTGTGTAGCCCATTCACAGAGGAGGCCGCTAAGGTTCAACATCGTGAAAACTCTTCCCAATAACAAATCGCATGGACCCGAAGGGAGGGAGAAAAGGAGGAGGAGAAGAAAAAATGAAAGACTTTCTTTTTTCTTTCAAATCACCATGACTTCATCAACTGATTCTCTTTCCAAATTTGGAGTCACCATCAAGTTGGACGGCGACAACTACCGGATTTGGACATCAATCCTTGAGAATCATATCCTCGCGCATGATCGACTTGACTATATCAATGGTGTAAAAGAAAAATGCCCGAGCAAAAAGATGCAAAGTATGGTGAGTGGGCAAAAAATAATGCCCAAGTAAAGGCGTGGTTATTAACCACAATGAATGAGAGGTTGCAATCACAGTGTTGTTGTTTGTTCCCTACTGCTGAAGACATCTGGTCTTCCTTAAAAAGAAAGTATTACGACGGATCTGACTCGTTCGCAGCTCCATGAATTAAAGAAGAAGACATATTCCATGCGACAAGGGGAGCTATCTGCCTGTGACTACTTCTCCGAGCTTGACTCCTGTTTTAAAGAGGTAGATTTTCGAACGCCATGGCGGACTCATATGTGCTACAGATATTGCGCTTGCTAATGAAGATGTATCCAAAGATCGGGTACATATTTTTTTGATGCGCTTAAATAGTCAACTTGCAGCAGTTTGTAGTCGCGTGTTGGCAACAACTCCATTTCCCAGCCTTGAAGAAGCCTACACAATGGTGCGTCATGAAGAGCAACTGCAGCAAGTCCAAAGCAAGGACTCAGGTCGGACTGACTTCTGATAGCTCGACTTTGGGTACAAAGTCTCAACCCGGCCGACAACAACCTAATCATTATAAGTCTTCACCAAAAGCACATCTACATTGCACTCATTGCAACAAGCCTCGACATACAAAATAAACTTGCTATGAAATCCTGAATGGTGGGGTTCTGAGCAACATAGATCAACACGTAAGACCAACTCTCGTGCCTTTACAGTTAAGAGTGAAGTTCAGACTTATATTCCATTTTTTTTGCTTCTTTTATTAATGAAAGCTAAGAGTGAAGTTCAGACTTATATTCCATTTTTTTGTAAATTAGTTGAGACCCAATTTGTGACTAAAGTTAAAGTTCTGGGGTCAGATAATAGTAACGAATTTGTGAATGCTAGCTTAACAGATTTCTTTGCTAAAGAAGATATTATTCAACAAACCTCATGTGCTTACACTCTACAGCAGAATGGTATTGATGAACGAAAGAATCGTCATTTGTTAGAAGTGGCCCGCTCTATGTGTTTCACTATGAAAGTACCAAAAAAGGCATTGGGGTGATGTTGTTCTAACCTCCGTATTTCTTATTAATCGTATGCCTACCAGGATCTTACAGTATCAAACTCCGATCTCTGTTTTGTCAAACTCTTACTCTCTTCTGAGTATGTTGCGGATTCATCCCAGGGTTTTTGGATGTGTATGTTGTACTCATGTTCATAAGCTGCATCGTGATAAACTTGATCCGCGAGCTTTAAAGTGTGTGTTTATAGGTTACTCTCCTATCACAAGTTATCAAAAAATCACCAAGCTTTTGTGCAAAAATTATCAGCTGTGTCACCTCCAAGGACTGATACTGAAGCCTTTGAGAGAAGGCAGCCATGGAAGAAGAGACGAGTGCACTTCAGAAGAACAATACCTGGGGGCTAGTGAACCTTCCCGAAGGCAAAAAGGTTGTTGGGTGTAGATGGATCTTTATTGTTAAACAAAATCCAGATGGATCAGTAAATAGATATAAAGCAAGGCTAGCGGCAAAAGGCTATACTCAAACCTATGGCATTGATTACCAAGAAACTTTTGCACCAGTAGCGAAGATGAACACCATCGGGGTATTGCTTTCTATTGCAGTCAATCGAGATTGGCTCTTGAATCAGTTTGATGCGAAAAATGCATTCTTACATGGTGACTTGCAAGAAGAGGTTTATATGGACTCTCCACCTTGTTTTGACTCCAAAGATGGAAAGGTATGTTGAAGAAGGCTCTCTATGGGCTGAAGCAATCTCCACGTGTATGGTTTAGCAAGTTTAACTTGGCAATGAAATCTTTTGGGTACAACCAATCTCAGGAAGACCATACTTTATTTTACCAGAGAAAATATGAGAAAATCACACTACTTATTATATACGTGGATGACATTGTGGTTATTGGAAACTGTAATCACGAGATGAGAAAATTGGAAAATTATTTGGCCAAGGAATTTGAGATGAAAATTTTGGTACAGTTGAAGTGTTTTTTTAGGAATTGAAGTCTGCAGGTCCAAATATGGAATATTTCTCAATCAAAGAAAATATGTTTTGGATCTTCTTGTCGAATCAGGCAAGCTGGAGTGTGAACCAGCTGAGACCCCAATTGAGGCCAATCATGGTTTAATTATTGAACCAAACCAGGTTCCTGTTGATAGAGGAAGGTATCAACGACTAGTTGGTAAGCTAATTTACTTATCTCATACTAGACCTGACCTCGCATATGCTGTTGGTACAGTGAGCCAATTTATGCACAATCCAGGAAAGCAGCATGAACGGGCAGCCGATCGCATTGTTCAATATCCGAAGCATTCTCCTGGTAAAGGAATTTTGTTCACAAAACATAGACACCTGAAAGTTGAAGGGTATACGGATGCAGATTTCGCAGGATCTAAATATGATAGAAAATCCATATCAGAGTATATCTCCTTTGTTGGAGGAAACCTAGTGACCTGACGAAGTAAAAAAAGAGCAAAATGTGGTATCGTTATCAAGCGATGAAGCGGAATTCAGAGCACTCCGCCAAGGGATGTCAGAGTTGGTCTGGATTAAAAATCTACTCAATGAAATTAGATTTGAAGAAAAAACGGCTATGACACTTCACTGTGATAATAAGTCTGCTATTGAGATTGGTTGAAATCCAATTGAATATGACCGAACCAAGCATATAGAGATTGATAGGAACTTCATCAAACATAATATTATGAACTGGAATTATAAAGGTTCCG
This sequence comes from Iris macrosiphon, assembly GCA_036927795.1. Lineage (NCBI taxonomy): Eukaryota > Viridiplantae > Streptophyta > Magnoliopsida > Asparagales > Iridaceae > Iris > Iris macrosiphon. The sequence continues at coordinate 248,281 of JAYESA010000299.1, forward strand.
TACATCAAAAGTGAAGATCAACTTGCTGATATAATGACGCATCCAGTGACAAATAAACAATATTATGCAGCCACATCCAAGTTGGGCATGTGTAGTATTTATGACCCAACTTGAGGGGGAGTACTGGACGGCTGCAAATGAATAAACGCATAGGGCTTCCATTTATATAGGGGTAAAAGAGTCCATCTATGTAAATTGTAAAGATTATAAATTACCTCCTTGTGAGATGAATAAAATTAATTCATTCTCTCCAATCAACTGATTAAATCCATACTTCCAAGATTTGGATGGCTATAAAAATTGGTAAAATGAAAAAGTATATTATAAGAATAACAAAATTAATTAGTTAGCTAAAAAAGTTAATATTTATTTATTAATACTATTATTTAACTTTTTAAAATATTAATAACTAATATCATCAAAAAATGAATTAATTCGTTGATTTACTTTTATTAATAACTATTATTGACAACCTTAATTAAAAAAATATTTTATTTTTTAATTTATGTATATTAATAAATATTTTATTATCTAATCCAGATTTGCGTTAAGACATGGTCCAGATTCTTTGGGTGTCTGTACTTCCTAGCTACTTTATTTAATGACACGGTTCATATTTAACCAATCTACCAAATATAATGGAAAATTAAATTAATAATTTAATTTTATTACAAATTATTGTACTTATTAAAAATGAATGTACAAAAACACAGTGAGTTGCACTGAAATAAATAAAATAATTTCCCCATTCGGCCCACATCCTTATTTGAAACGTGAATGTTAAACATCCAAAATATATCGCTAACAGGAATTCACTGCAACGGTCAGATGAGCTTCCGTTGGCCAAACAACGAAAGTGGTCAGTATACATCGTGCGCCATTTCTTTACTGAAAAATCTGTCAGTTTCATACCACTTTCATAGAACCAAACACCCCCTGCGAGTAGGTCATGGTAAGGATGAGATCGAAGTAGCCAAGATGCTTTTTGGTTATTGAGCAGTTTCAATTGTATAAAGCTCAGGCATAAGCTGGTGGATTAATGGGAGATTGTTATTCTGAGATCAAATTTACATTTGTCCCAAAGTGTTTCAAATTGGTTTATCAAGAAACGTTGGGTGTTGAGATTTTCTCTTGTTTGCCCATTGATTATGTGATTGATTTTTATTCTTGATATGCATCAAGAACATCTGGGTTTTGTGAAAGAGAGCAGAGAGGTGCTACGAGTTGTCTGATTTTTGGCAACTAATTTTCCCTATTGTTGCAATTAGTATTGGTACGGCCGGACTGGGGGAAATTCCACTAAACCTCGCACCTCTTAAATCCTTCCATGTCCTTTTATATATATATATATATATATATATATATATATATATATATACATATACATACATACATACGTGCATTGTACTTCGTAGATTTTTATTAGGAAGACTAAAAAATAACAAATATAATTGTTCTAAATTTTATTAAGACTATCTAAGAAGACTAAAAAGACATCTACCTTATATATTAGACATCTACCTTATATATATATATATATATATATATATATATATATATATATATATATACAGACAGACAGAGTATTTAGGTAGACCAAAATGCATCTTCTTAATTACCTAAATACCCCTATTAACTTTAATAAATTATTTTAATTAATAAACATATGCAAGGATATTTTTGGAAAAAAACTTTCACGGTGAAGCCTAACTTTTTCTATTGTATAGTGATAGAAGTCGCGTACATGCGTTGCACATGTATTTTGTCTGTGTTTTTTTCACTCCCTTTTAAAATATATAGCTGTATGACAAACCTATTTTGAAATTAAATGTTTGGAAGTAAATTTACTTTTGAGATTGTGAACATTTAGTGTTGTTAGAAGGTGTAATTATTAGTTGTTAGTAATTTTGATATAGAGAGAAGGCATTTTTGGAACATTAAAGTTCCATGGTGAATGTTAGAAGTTTTCGTATTATATATATATATATATATATATATATATATATATATATATATATATATATATATATATATATAGTTTGCAAGTGATTACTAGCCTAGCAGTTAAGACCAATGTATACTACCCAGGAGGTTGCGGGTTCGAGCTTCCTGGGAGCCATTTAATTTTTCTTTGGCATAATTAAGTAGTGGGTTGGTGGTGGGTGCAATGCATGTATGGTGTGCGGTGTGGTGCACGGATGCGATGCAAGGCGAAGGTGCCGAGCTGGCACGGTGCGGTATTGTGCGGCTGCGTGAGGCCTTCTGGCCGGATGGGGCCTTTGGGCTTGTAGTGCCTTTGGGCCGGGATGTCTTCGAGCTGGGGTGGTGCCTTCGGGACAGGATATAGCCTTCGGGCTGGGATGACCTTCGGGCTCGGGACTGTATATATCGGCCTCCGGGCTGGATTTGTTGTAAGCCTTCGGGCTGAGTTGAAGCCTCTCGAAGGGGCCTGAATAAAATTTACCTTCTTCGAATATATATATATATATATATATATATATATATATATATATATATATATATATATATATATATATATATATATATATATATATATATATATGGGGACGTATCAAAAGACCCGTCCGTGGAACCGGCCTTGGCCCTTCCCCTGCACCATCGAATCGGGGGGCGTGTGGGGCCCCCGCGCGCACCCTCTCAATCCGACGGTCGAGAACGACGGGGCTCCCGCGGGACTCCGGATCAGCCCCCTATATATATATATATATATATATATATATATATATATATATATATATATATATATATATATATTGTTTGTCATAAACAAAAGTTATACTAAATTTTTATTACAAATTTGAAAAAGAGTACAAAAATCCTATACAAAAATCTAAGTACAATAATTTGGGAAGTAGTAGCTATGGAGATCTGATCTGCGGTCGATCACTTTACTCCTTGGACTACTCGACACAAGAAGAAGAAGAAGAAGAAGAAATGCAAAGTCTCGAATACTTAGAGAACTCGGCAGCAAGAAGCCTCTGGCAGCAACACGCAAGACTTCTATCTCTATCTCTATCTCTCTATCCATCCTCCTTATGGAATGACACTGATCCCATATTTATAACCATTCAGCACTTGGAACGGTTATTGGAGTATGTGCGCACAAAATTGGCAATCTGCACTGTGTTTGCCATTTTGTGCACAGACATGTGAACAACTGATGTCCACGTTCTGCTTAGTAGGCCCACAAATTACTGTCAGCCTGACATGTGGCTCCATGTACGAGGAATGCTTGGGTCATGGTGACAACTGCTTGCACACGTTCTTCGAGAATTATAGCATTAAATACACGTAATCTTATCAAATTCATAACCGCACATTGTTTGTTATAAGTGAATAAGCGCGCACACTTTTCTCCTTCAGTGGAGAAAAATGTAGAAAAGTGTGCATTATCGTGAAGGAAGCACAAGCGTACTTTTATGGGCATTTGTAAAGAGACAATATTGGCTGGCGTACTTTGGTAAGAGTAGCCCTAATGACACACTCTTTTGGGAGAAGCAACGTTGGCGTACTTTGATGGACAAGACACTGGCATACTTTGGTGAAGGTAGCATCACTGGCGCACTCTGGCGGTAACAACACTGGCGTACACTGATGGAAAGCATCAACACTGGCATACTCTGATGGAAAGCAGCAACCCTAGCCACAAAACAACCACCTGGGTCGACGTGCCAAGAGATCTTCTACATTAAATGACCTTAACCTCTGACGTTAGTCGATCAGTAGTCAAGCACGTCTTTCGAGAGAGGTTGTCATGCCCCAGTCCCAAAATACACGGGACCAGGCCACGTGAAAATGGTCAGCTAATACGACTCCGAGGGTTTTCCCAATTGAATGGACCCGACGAAGCATACTACGCTGTCCTAGCCCTTCAGTTTGATCATGGGTTGGCGGAAGATTAACAATTTCCATTGTTGCCTTTGGTATTGGAACTACCCCATGTGGCACCTCTTAAGCTGGGAAATCCCCAAATTGAAGTGACACCAAATTAGCAGTGACCGTCTTCTCATCATTATGTAATGTAATAGCTTGGGAATCAATCAACTGCTGGATCTTTCTTTTTAGCACATAACAAGCTCTTGTGGGGTGGTGCACGTATCGATAAAATAGATACTATTTCGGATCATCGACTTTGACAGCTACATCTGGTCTCTTAATATCTGGTAGCTGCAGTTTGTTACTCTTCACCAAGTAATCAAAAATACTGATTATGTCATTCTCATCAAATGAGTATTCTTCCTTCGGTTTTGAGGACTCCGGAGCTTTTTGTTTCGGAGGAGAGGTTGACTGTTTGGCTAAATTTATAGCAATGGCATCCTTTCCTTTGTTGTTGCGACTGTTGTTGTTGTTGGTTGTGTTGAAAGGGCACTTGCCTTTATCTTCTGAACTCTTAAACTTCAGAAAATTAAAGTTAATACTTTTTTCATTTTGCTCAGCCACGTCTGCATTCATGATAAAGGCTGTCCAATCCTCAAACTGAGCCGTACCAATACAGAATCTCACTTGTGGTAAAAAGTTTTTTCTACAGGTATCCATCAAGTGGTTCTCAAGAATACCAGGAGGTATTTTCAGAGCTACTTGTCTAAAGTGCTTAATGAATTCGCGAGCATACTCCTTCTATTTTTGCTTAGTATCGATGAGAGACGACATTGTCATGTCCATACCTCCCTCATAAAATTGGGCGAGAAAAATGTTTCATAAATCTTCGAATGATGAAATACAGTTATCAGTAAGACTGCAGAACCAATCATAAGCTATTCCGGACAAGGCCCCGATGAACAGCTTAGTGAGCAAGGCATCATCTTGTGGGAGGTATCCCGTAACCATTCGATGTAGTTCATGTGTCTTCCAGGTGACGTTGTCCCGTCAAAAGGAGTTATGTTTAGGGGCTTGTATTTAGGTGGGTAGACAACCTTACGCCATTCAGGAGGGAAAGGCTTTCTAATTCCCAGTTTCTAGAGCTTGTCCCTATTAGTCATTGTCATGCCCCACTTCCAAATATAAGGAACTGAGTCACGTGGCAATGGCCAGCGGGTACACTTCGACGGACATCCCAACCTAATGGACCCGACGGAGTGCACCTAAGCTATAAAGTACAATGATAAAACCCAACATATAAAACATAAACAATGAAACTAAATCTCATCCACAGACATCTGAATATAGAACACATAGAGAAATCATATATACTAATGTGTAGAAGGAAAATAAGACTGAAAATGTATCATAATATAAATACGAATAGAGTCACATGGGAATAAACCTGCTAATACAAATACTGAATGAATGGAAGCAGTAAGATAACTAGGGCCGATATCTGCAAACTAGATAATGATACTGGGCCCAGGGTGAAGTCACTACCAGAGATCAAACAAAGTCCTCGGAAAGGATCTCGTCCTCTACAACAAGTCCTGCTCCTGGATATACACCCAGTCCATACTCCTCCGGGTAGTCCTCCTCGCCTAAGCCTGGAAGGGAACCAGGTCCTCAGAAGGACGTAACAAGGTACAAAACAGTATGCCATAGTAAAACAGAAAGAAAGCATGTGATACCCTGGTGTAATCTAGCATAACCACCTAAGTGAGACGCAACTTTGAAGACAATGTTCAACGCGTGGGATTTCCAAATATAAAATCGTAGCTCCGAGGCACAGAGACACACAGGGCATACCATAGCTCCGAGCACAGAGTCACACGGGTGATACTACAACTCCAGATACATGATCTCTACATAAATAAGAATATATATATATATAGCACATGCAAAGTGGCCCAAACGTCTAGTAACTATCTTTCCCTCCCAATGCGGTCAACGAGTACTCGTTGAACCTGAACCTCTATCTAACAGTCTCGGCATACTGAAGTAACTATCAATAATCACGATCCTAAAGTCATCACAGATTTCGGTCATGCTGACACTATCATGATACAGAAAGTTTGGCACGATGACAGTATCTGAATGTGTCCTAGGGTTTCGATGTAACCAAGTAGGTACATCAAGGTGTCGTGAACATCTATCAATCAATACTAGACGTTACCAACGAACATCTGCACCTGGATATGACCAGGACGCTAAGTAACGATTCCGATCCAAAGCGCACATAATACATAGATAGAATAAACAGTAAATCTGGAACTGAGATACAAGATGGCAAGTTGTGTCTCATCATTTTGAGGTGGTGCAGCCGACTGAAGGGATGTGGTTTTAACTTGCACAACCACCGGCGTAGGACTACCCCCAGCATTAAGAGGGCTGGAAGTTGGTGCTACTGACTCTTGATTAGGACTAGCATCTGGATTTGCATTACCCAGCGGTGGCACTACCTCGAAGGCGGCTGTACCAGAATGGATGTTGCAACTTGGATATATGCAGGTATGACAGTATGCTGAGCCATCATTATCTGATGCATGCTTTGCATCATTGAATGCATATCCATGAGTGCAGTTTCTAGTGAGTTGAAGCGTTGTTCAGTACTTCCAGATGGAGAAGTGCCTTGTTCATCACCGATAGCATATGCACCCATTTCTCTATAGACAATAGAAGAAATAGTGGATTTCATCGAGGAGTTGGAATCTATACTGTCGGTTTCGGATTCCGGAGGATTGCTACCCCCAGGGAAGTCAGCTTCAGATTCTGAAGAACAAGCACTCTCAGGGAGAGAGAGTACCCATCTTTGAGAATGAGTATTTTGATATACCCCCTCAAAAGATTCCACTAGTTGGTCAAATCTCCTTTGACTAGGTGTCCTTGAGGTATTTCCTCTGGAACCTCTTCCTCTATGAGGGAGTCTCGGAGCCATGTAGACTAGAGCCAAAAGTAACTCCTCATCGTCTTCTTATTCATCAACTTGCTTCTTAGAATGTTGTATAGTGGGCAAAGCGTAACTCAAACGGTCGAACACAGACCGTTTAGAAGAGGGTTCAACTGTCCTAGTACAACAACAGTTGATTATAACTTGATGGCAACTACGATGTTGCTCATTTGGAAGCACCTCTATAGGCACAGTGGGTTCTCTCTTCTTATGCCTTTGTACAAGAATTTTGCATAGATCAGGAGGAATAGTAGAAGAAGAGGAAGGAAGACTCTGCCTTTTTATATTATGTACACTGTATTTTGCATACACATTTTTGGTACCCTGCGTATAAAGTGAAGTGTTGGCTTGAATAACACCCTCTGCAAGGGTATGCCTCTTCTGTCTTTGCGTGCACAATTTTTCACATAGGTCATGCACTTTAGACGTACAATGTTAACCTTCAGAAGAAGTGGCGTATAATTTTCCTTCCGTTGGGCACCTAGTTTTGAGTTGTGGCAGGGAGTCTTTCTTTGGATGGCACGGTTGTTGAACAACTTTCTTGCCAAGTAATTTGTATGGGGAAGAAAGTTCGCCAGCACCCCGAGTAGAAGAGTCTCTGTTGAACCTGCTCTGCGCATGGCATTGAGTTTGTGCAGATCGGACAGCACGAGGATGAACAATCCCCTTAGCATCATAATGATTTTCCTTGCCAAGAAAAGATTGGTTCACCCCATGCCTATTATTGTGAGGGCATCGCAATGTGTTCCCCTTATTTAGCATACTGGCGTGGCTAAGAGGAGTACCACCAAGTCACAGACTAGGGATTTAGACATAATATCCACCAAGTCACCTACTGGGGATGGGGAAACTACAAGGTACTCCTCGATAGCGGCGGTCAGCACTCTTTTACCTTTGTTAGAAGTAACTTCGGGATAAGAAGAGCGATGATTGGGCCACCATGTCTTGCGGACCTTCTTGGACTTGACTACAGTTGAGGGATTAGCACTACCCCCAGCAAGCATCTTTTCATAGGATCTCTGGTCGAACTTCATGACCAAAGTCTTCTGCGTTGTGCCAATCAATGCGATATCGTGTTGAGCTATTACCTTCTCATCAGAGGAGAAGGCCGTCCCCAGTAGAGTCGCCATTTTGTTTGCCATGAACAAAAAGTTATACAAACTTTTGTATTACAAACTTGAAAAAAAAGAAATAATTTAAAGTACAATAATTCTGGAAAATTATAACTATGAAGATTTGATCTGCGGTCGATCACTTTACTCCTTGTACCACTCGACACAAAAAAAAAAATTCTAGAACCCTTGAACACTTGGAGAACTTGAGCAAGAAAGCCTCGGCAACATTGACACGTAGAGCTTATGTCTTTCTTCCCCTGCCTGTGTGTGTGAATAAAGAACTGAGCCTATATTTATAACTTTTAGGAGTGGTTATAGAAGTGTGCGCGCACTTCGGGGCAATTTATACTATATTTGCTATTGTGCACGCACTTTTGAGGGTTTAACTCCCATGTTCTACTAAGTGGGTACACAATATACTGCCCGCTTGATACGTGACTTCCTATACGAGGAAAGCGTGGGTCGTGGGGACGGTTATTTGTGCACATATTTTAAGAGACATGGTATGAAAGACACCTAATCATAACCGCTCACTGTCAGTTAAGATCATAGGCACACTTTTGAAGGAATTTGGCAGTCGTGGTGCGCTCTGATGAAGTTTGTAGACAATGGTCGAACTGGCTCACTTTGATGAGTTTTGAGAATAATGGCCATACTGGCACACTCTGTAAGAGTTTGGCACAATGCCGCACTCTGTCAGAGTTCGGCATAATGGCGCACTCTGTAAGGATTTAGCCGGATTAGACCACTAAACGACAACCTGGGTCTGCGTGCTGAAAATCTTTTATCATAATGACTCTGATCTTTTCGACTGTTGTGTCAGTCTGTCAGATTCATTGCATTAAATGTGGGTGAAGAAACGTAAGAGTTGTGCGCCTGCAAAGCTGGACTAAAATGCGCCTCTGTTCTAATTTGAAGAAAGTGTACCATACTCTGAAACATTGCTAGAGTGCTCCACTCTTCTTGTTAGTTCGTTTCATGAAGGGGTGTGCCATTCTTTTTTTGGACTTACCATTCTGTGGAGGCATACTTTTTGTGCTTCTACAAATAGCACTCTCAACACTTACTACTAGCTCTCAAGAACTCTCTAGCACAACCTTTAATCCTCTTTATATAGCATGTCATGTGTCTATTTATGTAAATCGAATCTTATATAGGTTTATCATATATGGAAATCCAATCATATATATGATCAAAGTCAAAAATGGTCATGAACCTATTTGTGTTTGACATTTTTCTTCATATCTCTACCTTGGCAAGGTTTTAACACAAAATTGAGCCGACACACTTCTCCACCGTACAGTTTCACCAAATCAATCACCACCTTGAAGCCCTCATGTTGATGCATATAAATCTCTTCGTCAAGGTCACGATGCAATAATGTTGACTTCACATCGAGTTGCTCTAACTTGAGATCATGATGACCTATCAAGCTCAATAATACGCGAATAGAAGTGTGCTTGACCATTGGATAAATAATCTCATTGTAGTTCACTCTCTCCTTCTGTGAGAAGCCCTTTGCCACTAATCTTGCCTTGATCCGAGTGTCACCTGACTTTAGAGAAGCTTCATTCTTCTTGTACACCCACTTGCAACCTATAGCTCACTTGCCCTTGTACAATGGAGCCAAATCCCATGTAAAGTTCTTCTGGAGAGACTCAATCTCTTCCTGCATAGCTATCATCCATCTCTCGCTGCTAGTATTTTGACAGCCTGTCTGAAGGTGATAGGCTCATCATCCTCCATTGGCAATGCATATGCCACCACATTCAATTGTCCAAAGTGCTTGACCGGTTCATCAAATCCATACCTGTGCACTAGTTTGATTGGTCTCCTTGGCCTAGTGGTAGCTAAAGAATATTATGCTGGTGCTGCTCTTCCTCTGGCTGTTATTCTTATGAGGCTTGATAAATATCTTCAGAAAACTCCACGTCATATGATGCATCATCAGATGACTCAATCTCAATAGTTTAAGATTTGCTAGATTCACCACCATCCTGATCAGACTCACTCTTCTTGCTTGAAGCCAACACTGAAGACTCATCGAAGGTGACATCCCTGCTGATCAAGAACTTCTTATTCTCCAGGCACTACATACGGTATCCCTTCACCCCTTGTGCATATTCCAAGAAAATAGCTTTCTTGGCTCTCGAATCCAACTTACCCTCATTGACATAATAATAGGCTTTGCATCCAAACACGAACAAAGTACTGTAATTTATTGGTTTGTCGGTCATCTTCTCATATGGAGTATAATTTGTTCATGTGGCCAGTCATCCCGTATTGCTTGTTATGGGTTCCAGAGATCATGATTTGTGTTTTCTTTGTAGGTTCCAGCTACCAACTCTCACATGTTAAATCTAGAAAATAAAATAGTATGCTACCATAAAATAAATAAAAATAAGATGAATTGTTGTAGAAATAATTGAATAAAAAGACAATAAATACACTAGAAAGAAATTAAGTTCATGAGGAACAACTATATGTGTGATATGTGCCGGGTGGTCCAAAGTCCGGTCTGGATCGGGCCGGTCAAATTTGGGCTGGGACATCATAGGTCCGGTCAACAGCCCACCCACTTGCAATCCTGGGTCAGGCTGTGTTTGCCCACCCCTTATGGGCCGGACTAGGTTTGGGTCTCCTACGCAGCCCCAGCCCCAGCCCCAGCCCCAGCCCCAGCCCGTTTCGTCAACCAGATGGACCGGTCTGACCCAGAACCGGTCAATTTTGTGGCCCGGTCGGCCGAATCACACCTCGAGGAAACAACCGAACACACATACAACAGTAACACAGATACAGTATATAAGTCCGTTTGTCCCTTCTCCCGTGTAATAAACGGAGCTCCTCCCCAAATCTTCTTCTCCAGCTCAATTCCACCCCCAACTTAAAAAAAAAAAAAACCCCTAAAAATCGCCGAAACCCTAATTTCTCATCGCGGATCCGAGCCGAAAAGTCCGACATGTCGGTCTGGTGATACCTAAATTGGGGTCTCTTCGCCATGACCCGGCGGGTGAAGAGGAAGGTCGCCCAATCAAAGGGCAGGGAGAAGGACATCGCCGCCGCCGCCGATTCCGACGTCGGCGTAGGTGGAGGCGTCGCCGATGCCGTCGTCGACTGGACGAGCCTCCCCGACGACGCGGTGGTCGGCCTCTTCTCCCGCATGAACTACCGCGACCGCGCCAGCCTCTCCTCCACGTGCCGCGCCTACCGGCTCCTCGGTTCCTCCCCCTGCCTCTGGTCCCACCTCGACCTCCGCTCCCACCGCCTCGACCCCGACACTGCCTCCCGCCTCTCCCCCCGCTGCGGCCCCAGCCTCCTCCGCCTCCGCTTCCGCGGCTCCGACTCCGCCTCCGCCCTCATCCACCTCCGCGCCCGCGTCCTCTCCGACCTCTCCGGCGACTCCTGCCGCGACCTCTCCGACGCCGACCTCTCCGTCATCGCCGCCCGCCACGAGGCCCTCGAGAGCCTCCAGATCGGCCCCGACGCCACCGACCGCCTCACCCTCACCGGCGACTCCGTCCGCCTCGTCGCCGCATGCTGCCCGAAGCTGAAAAGGCTCCGCCTTTCCAGCGTCCGCGACGTCGGCGCAGTCGCAATCTCCGCCCTCGCGCGGCACTGCCCCGTCCTCGAGGAGATCTCCCTCACCGACTGCTCCAACGTCGACGGGTCCGCGCTCGGGGACGTCGCATCCCTCCGCTTCCTCTCCCTCTCCGGCTCGAAGGGGCTCGACTGGGTCTCCGCCGCGCCCGCCTGGAGCAGGCTCCCGAACCTCACGGCGATCGACCTGTCGAGGACAGACGTGAGCCCCAGCGCAGTCTCGAGGCTTCTGTCTCTTTCGAAGAGCGTTAGGGTTGTTTGCGCCTTGAATTGTAGTGCTCTCGAGATGGAAGGGAACCACAGCCCGTCGACGTTCTCCTCCAAGAAGGGCAAGCTGGTGCTTGCATTCTTCACGGATGTATTCAAAGGGATAGCTTCTTTGCTCTCCGTGTCCGACGTCAAGGGAAAAGATGTTTTTGGGGAGTGGAGGAGGTGGGAGAAGGACAGGATCGTGAGCGATGTCATGCGCTGGCTCGAGTGGACCCTATCCCAGTCTCTTCTTCGGATAGCCGAGACGAATCCTCTCGGGACCGACGAGTTTTGGTTGAACCAGGGAGCAGCTCTGCTGCTTAGCTTGGGGAAGAGCTCGCAGGAGGAGGTTCAGGAGAGGGCTGCTACGGGTCTGGCTACTTTCGTTGTGATTGATGACGAGAATGCTACTGTCGACCCGGCAAGGGCCGAAGCAGTGATGAAGAATGATGGAGTGCCTCTGCTTCTAGACCTAGCTAGGTCTGGGAAGGAGGGCGTTCAATCGGAAGCTGCAAAGGTTGAATTTAATCGCGAATGACATCAATTTTTTTTAGCAAGTTTGTAGCTTTAGTTGGTTATGGTGGGCGTAAATTGAACTTTTGATCATGCAGGCAATAGCAAATTTGTCGGTGAATTCCAAAGTTGCAAAGGCAGTTGCAGCAGCAGGAGGTATTGTGATTCTTGCAGAGCTTGCGAGGTCCATGAACAAGCTAGTTGTGGAAGAGGCTGCTGGAGGGCTTTGGAATCTCTCTGTTGGAGAAGAGCACAAGGTTTGCATATGATTTACGAGAAGTTGATCGGTTC